>OX401407.1:23614428-23756924 GCA_947846245.1 Cerastoderma edule | reverse complement strand
CAGGCAGGCAGGCAGGCAGGCAGGCAGGCAGGCTGGCAGGCAGGCAGGCAGGCAGGCAGGCAGGCAGGCAGGCAGGCAGGCAGGCAGGCAGGCAGGCAGGCAGGCAGGCAGGCAGGCAGGCAGTCAGGCAGGCAGGCAGTCAGGCAGGCAGGCAGGCAGGCAGGCAGGCAGGCAGGCAGGCAGGCAGGCAGGCAGGCAGGCAGGCAGGCAGGCAGGCAGGCAGGCAGGCATGCAGGCAGGCAGGCAGGCAGGCAGGCAGGCAGGCAGGCAGGCAGGCAGGCAGGCAGGCAGGCAGGCAGGCAGGCAGGCAGGCAGGCAGGCAGGCAGGCAGTAGCGAATGTTATTGTAAAACAGGAACAGCTTCATCCTTAAAACGATAGACATTCAAATAATAACGTCTGCCATAGACATAAAATCTATGTGTCAAATTCACTGCTTACTAAGAGGTAGTTAAGGAACCCGCAAACTTTAATAAATGTGAAGCATAACATATGAATTGTTTCCCTTTCGGCGAAATCATATTTATTTGTGTAACCGTTTGTGATGACACTTATATGTAGAATTGTTGATCGAAAATGAAGCAGTGTTATTGTGAGCAAGTTTTGCCTCCTCAAGAAAATGTTAATTCACCATTAGATGAATTTTTGATGAATATCCCAAAGTTTATTACTCGTTTAATTTTGGAAGATCAAAGGTATTACCTTTTTGGCGAAGTTCCAAAATAAACGTCGATAAGAAGGACATTCCTTGTATGCATTTTAATTGCATACCATTGTGGTTTATTATTGTTAGTCTTGACGTAATGTTTATAAATAAAACCAGGTCACACTTATCTTTTACTTAATTGGAAAGAGTCACAGGCTTGCTTATTATGTGAAAATTCATCGATAAAGTAGATGAAGTGGAAAACCAAAAAGCTGATGTTTCTTCGATTGTTTTTGAAAACTGTTTGAGTTTATAGAAACTTGGAATGTGCCTTTAATGGTCCGTGATATAAAACACGATCGATACGGTCGTGATAACATTATTAGCCAGACAAGTTGGGGTACATATCGGACAAAAAAAACCCTATTAATCTTTCTATACATGCGTATCAGAAATAGGTTAAATGTTTTACCACTGGCGTATATCGATGTCATAACATATGGTGAGTTTCGTGAATTATTGATAAGGAAAAAAACATTAGAAGGAGTATTGCGCATGTATAGGTGGTATACCGCTAACTTTGGCCCCTCTTTATTCTAATTATAAAACAGCCATTTTGGCGCCATCACAGTACCTTCCATGACAAAATTCAGAGTTCATCCTTGTTGTTTCTCTTTTCCACAGACGGTACACAGTCTCAGATTTTCACAAAGAAACAGGGCGTTTTTAAACAGCTTCTTTTTTTCCTCTATCAATACAATACAATACAATACAATACAATACAAAATCTTTATTTCACTCAATTCCTTTTACAGAAGATATGAGGTTAAAATAACATGAAACATAATGTAAAGGAGGCGTCTGCTTTGTAATTCTCACTGGTCTCTACCTCTCTATCTCTACCTCTCTATTTTTATCTCTCTATCTCTTCCTCTATATCATCTTTCATATATCACTATCTCCCTATATCACTATCTCTCTATTTGTCATTTCATTGAGAAAATACATATGCTAACGGTTTTAAAGAGAAAGTTTAAGGATAAACTTGAATCAAATGCGTGTTAAACGAATCACAAAACAATACTTTGAACTATGGGGTCGCTTAACACAATATATTCGTAGATACATATCACTTGCATATATATATATATATATACATTAGGGATGGGAACGAATATTCGAATATATGTATGTATATGTATGTATATGTATGTATATTATACATACATATACATACATATACATACATATACACACATTAATACATATACACACATATACACATATACATACACACACACACATATACATATACATAGTATTTTGTTAAAATATAGTAACTTTAGAATAGATTCAAAATAGTTTTGATGAATTTACAGAGTCGAATTTGTTCGTCTTTAGATTTGCAGTTTATCAATGACTCAAATGTAAAAATGTTTTTTCTGTTTATAAATCTTTGCGGAATTAGTAATTTTCTTTGATTCGATATAAATGTACATTCGAGAAGATAGTGAAATTCGTCTCCAATTGTGTTAATGTTGCATAGTGTACATTTTCTTTCATTTAGATCCACATTTGATCGATCATCTTCCATGCTCAATTGGTAATTTGTGGTTATTTGTTCGGAACTTAATCATGTATGTTAGTAGTGGCTGGGGGATTTCTATAAGATAATTTTCAAAGCCAAATTTCTTTTTTATGAGTTTGTAAGTGTAGCAACTGTTATTATTTCCTATTATTCGATGCCATTCATTTATGAACAAATCTTTGAGTTTTTGTTTAACTGTAAGTTTTAACCATTTCTTGTTTGGGGAATTCTGAATACCCCAAATATTGTTCAGGCTACATTTTATTAAGGTATTTTGTGTGTTTCTAATCCAATTGAATAAAGGTGACGTGGTGTGTTCTGGTGCTGTGTTGGTGAACAGGTGATAGATATATCTGTATACATTATGTAGTAAAGTATTTGGTTTGATTTCTGTAAGTTTAGTCCAATATGAAATTGTTCTGGTTTCTATTTCAATTTGTAATGGAAAAACATCTGTCTCCCCATATGAAATATAGGTAGGCGTAGACTTTTTCAATTTTAGTATGTGTTTTAGGAATCTGAGTTGAACTCTTTCTATGACGTCATTATTTCCATGACCCCACGGTTCACATCCGTAGAGTAGGATTGGTTTAACAGTTTTTTCAAAGAGCTCAATTTGCATGTCTATAGGAAGGTTAGTTTGTTCATTTTTCTAAGAAGACTATACATTGCTAGAGTGGCTTGTTTTGAAATTGCATGTTTTGATTTGAAAAAGGACCCTGAACGACCAAGCACTAATCCTAAGTACTTATACTCCTTAACAATGTTTAATGGAGCATTTCCAAAAGTGAAATTGTAAGTTTATGTCTACCTTTTATGTCGGCCAACTCTTCATACCACCCGCTTGAATCGCTCCAAAAATGCTCGGGTCAGCGAAGTGCGCCTTCATTATCGCTTCGCCTTCCACAAAAAGCAGTTCTGAGATTTGCAATGAATAAAAGCTTAACATTTTGGTTAACATCCACACGAGATCAAAATCAGTCAAAAAGACCTTTCGTGTATACTATGAGCATATAATTAACACACAAAGTCATATTTAAAATGTTCATGAACTACTTTTTACTATTTAACGACCAACTGTGGTATGTAGTTTGTTTGGCAGTGTTCTATTCACTAATATGATAATAGGCAAAGCCTAAACCGGGCGATGAGATTTGTTCTTTCAATTAATGAACAGTGCTATAATTCTGGATTTGTATAACATAATGTTCCCTTTGTATTGTATCAGTAATACTTGGCAAGGAAGCAGTGTCCTGTCAGGAGGCACTCCAATTTAAAAGAAATAGCCATTGTCAAGATACAAATCAGATATGTTTGATATATAACCTACGACGCCAACTACTGTATTTTACCACTGTGGATATATCATATGAGTTGCTAACCATTATGAATGGTGCATAGTCATTAGACAGAAGTATATTTGGTATTGAGCTTGAATAATTATGCATTTGATACTTTGGCTTGTATGATATTCTTTCGAAAGGCATTGCACCACGACTTTTTAAATTTCCAAACAAAGAGTAATGATATTCGTATGGGTTAAATGGCCAGTGTCTAGAGTAACTAGGATGATCCAAGCTGTAACTGTGGCGTAGAATGAAATATCCACGTCTGGATCATTCGGACTATGTCCAGCGAGGAATATTGGAAGGTTCTGGTGGGGAAATAACAGGAGCAGGGATTAATGTCGATTGATATAAAACTGGAACACTCTGTTGAAAACGGTGTTAAACCATAATCCAACAATAGCATCTAAGACTTATTAACATATATGTATGGTTGGATGCTATCAATGGATACTCCATAACCACATTTTAGCTGTGATCCAGGTCCTACCAAAAACTATCTTTGGGGGGTGGGGGGGTCGGGGGTGGAACGCTTCTTCATGTTGAATTATTTTAATTTGACTAAACCACAGAGCAACGATGTTTTTATGGGGTAAGTGATGGGTGGCTTAGAAGGTTTATTTGCAGGGACTTATGAGGAAATAATAGGAACAAACAGGGATATGTCTATTGACACAACTGAAGCATTCTGTTGAAAATGTTGTTAAACTATTATCAAACATAGCATCTAAGACACATTATCATGTATGTGTGGTTGGTGGTTCTTGCTAGATACTCTCATGTTTTAGCTGTCCTACCCATATCAGTAATGCAATAAGAAACCGAAGACACTGTTTGTGCAATATCAAAACCACCAAACTAAAGAATTTGAATTCTTTCACAACATATGATTTAGTGATGAAATAGAAAAATTTGTATTACAAAGGAAATCCATCATTGTCAAAATTCTTTAAAATTATCTACAGCACCAAAAGTCCTTCTATAATAAGTTGAAAAAAAAAAAGATAATTCTATTGTTAAACAATTGACAAATTTTATTTAAGGTAATTAGTAGTAATAACAAACACTTGTCTCAATAGAATATGTACAGATCTATACAAAAACTTGTTCAAATGATCAGCCATAGTGTTAGCCTATGTTTGGTTTAACCTTCTGCAAAATGCAATGCATGATTTACATTAAATAGTTTAAATAAAGAAAGTTATATAAGTTTTCATATTTTCCACATTTAAACATAACCTTTGCTTCAATGTTGTGCCAATAACCTGTTACTCCTTTTAACGAACTATTGATTAAAGTATTATTTCCAAAAGTTTTGTTTTATCATCTTCAGGGTGTAATATCAATAATTGTTGAATATTTCACAATTTACAAAAAGGAGTCCAATTTGAGAACAAAGCACATATTTTTTGGTAAATTACTTTAACTATTACATCTTCTTTTGAAAGTAAACAGGCAACATGCCATCATTTATCCATAAACCTTACTTCAAGCTTTATTTGTGACTGTTACCAATGAAAGCAATAGCAGACCACAAGAAAATTGCATAATTTAACTATGACATTTGATTTAAACTATAATGAGAAAAAGGATAACTGCTCATTTAGTCATTTGACTATATTCATGATTTAGTCGAAGTGTTTTTTAAAACCATTATAAAAGATAGAAAGAATTGAACATATCTTTAACAGAGAATAATAAGAAGCCAATGTGATGCAAGGGAATCTTTCAAAACAATGTTTCTATAAATTACAATATCTTTTACCCAATAATATTTAGAAATTATTATTGTTTATGCTTTATTGCTAGAAATGTCCAAATGATTTGAAAATGCAAAGCCCTCATTGTTTGAAATAGAAATTATTTGCAACCCAAAGTGTTTGTAATCAGAAAAAAGAGAGCATTTTTGTAAAGAATAAAATCATTGTGACAAAAGGGAAAACTTGTTGTAGAAATAATTGAGTTACAATGGTGGCTTTACTCAAATCTGTTATGCCCTGCTTGCTTCAAAAAGTGTTTACATAATTCAACAATTTACCAAATCCCAAATTTTTTACTGTCCCAAATTGAAAGTGTTTGAAGACATTTGAAATATAATCTTTTGATAGGGTAGAAAGTATTGTGGGAAAAGAAAAAAAGTGCTTGTCACGAGCAATTTCTCCTTTCCCCACAACGTTTTCCTAAGTCATCTTCAACAAAGTGGTTAAATTTTAGTTTTGTTTGGTAATGGGTTAACTGGATTTACTCTGTCCCATAGGCTGGCCTCTTAACACAAGTTTGACATTTAAACTTTTAGAAAAAAAAATACAGGGACAATTTTCATACACGTCTTCATCTGTTCCCTTTTTGTCAGCACTTTCAGGTACAGTTCCTCCTCTGTCAGGCACACATATTTCTGTTTAAAAGAAATAATGGAAGAAACATAAGTTTAAAACAAAATCCATGTTAAAATGGTTCTTTCTTTGTCACTGTACCTCATATACAGCAGAAGTGTTTTGATGTATAATATGTACATAAAACATGAATGTTGAATAGATATCATTTCAAAAGTAATGTAGTCTTTTTTGTATTCCCAAACTTTGTTTTGAATGGCTTTTAATGGCAACATGTTTGCCAAAATCTTGTTATAGAATTACTTATGCTGTCTTTGTTCGTTTAGTTGTAATCCTTATAGACTGAGCCATGTACATTAATGGAAAACAAATCTATTCCAGCCACTTGTTTGAAATTCATAAGTCATTATGCATCCTTTTACATCATTGTTTATTAAGATTTCTCATCAAATTATGAATGGAAGGAAGACAGAGTGATCTAGTTTAAAAATATTGCAGTGCAGTTTTTTTCTAGAAAAAAAACATGCTAAGAGGATGTATTGACATGTACACAAACTATAACCCATACAATTTATGTTTGACATAGTGTTGAAAACAGTATAAAACACATGTAGTTCAGGTAAAACCTTCTTTCTAAAGTAAAAAGCTGTTCAAACCAAAATTTCCTTGTTTGTCTTATCTGTATTTGCAAGGTATTATTCATATCATAATTACTTATCAAGTTATGAAAAAGATAAGTTGTACTTACATGTGCTTATAAAACAAAGTATCTTTCTTTATGCAGTACCACAACATTCATTTCTTTGGTTGCCGGTTCACATTTGACCTTCACACAGTCTGAACTATGGCTGATTCTGGAAAGCAGACAAATGAAATTTACTTAAAAGTCATTACTATGTTCCCCGACTATGTCTCCATTAATAATCGGTGAAAAGACATATTTTGGAAGTCATCAGGATAGGTAGATTCAAGAATCAAAGAGCAAAGAACGTGTGAATAAAAAAACAAACAGGCACATCGTCAATCCAAAAAGAAGAATCCAATACGGATCAAGATTACTCAGCCTTGAAATGATATCAATGTAAACAAACCTTTTTTCGTCTCTAAAATGTATGTCCATATTGCCCGTAGCTTTTAACACTGGAAAGTGTACTAAATACTACCTCGACACATAGATAGATGCGGTGACATAAAATCAATATTCGGAGTAAGACAGTGCTCGTAGTGTCCATCTTGTTTGTAAACATAGAATGACGGTCCAGACTCTCTTCAATTTATCTATCTCGCTTTTAACAAAATATACTGTCAAAATATGCGTTCTTTATACGAAAATGACGGTGTACAAAAAGTTATCTTACCTGACATCATCGTTTTCGATGTGCGTTCAACAAGGCGATTATTTCATTCGATTTAAGATTTGAAGCGGTGATCGGAACGATGATGATTTGTAAAGAAAATGTCTTGTCACGTGATACACAAAAACGGAAAGTGCACGTTACAGTTTTTGGTGTAATCACCATGTCAACATGTGAAGAATTGACGGGTTTTAGGATGAGAGACGCCACCTTCACCAAATAAATAGAAAATGTTGAAATGCGGTCTAAATTTTACAAAACTATTTATTGTTTAAGATGTTGTAAAAAATATTCGGAGGAAAATCCTTCTATTTTTTGCTTGTTGCCTTTGATTTTTCCACATCATTGCTAGTAAAAGAGCTGAATAAAAATAAATTTTCGGACAAGATGGCGCCATATGGGGCAGAAAAACGGTTTGCAACCAACATGGCCGAAAAAAGTCCTATAGGGTTCTGAGTAATTCGGAAATCCTTGGTTTTGTAGGTACCTTCTTTCGTTTCGTACGTACGTGTAACATATAGGCGGTCTTCAGACCGTGCCTTCGGCACGGTCTTTCGCCCGTATTAATGACCTTTCTAAGTTGCCCCAGCCTATTTTTTAGATATTTGTCATGTTCATATTTGGGAGTGAAGAACCTATTTCGGTCATGATATAGTCCTTATGATCAATCCAATTGTTCGACGGCTGTTTCTCGTCTGTTTGTCTATAGTTAACTCTTATTGTATTAAATCAATAGTTATGCCCAGGTATTCTTGGAATTGATTTGTCATTGTTAACATAATACGTGTACACCTTTTGTCTGTCTTTTGTACAGAAATATTTTCATATACTTAATGTTGTTTTCGGTTTAGCATCCACAATTATTAACCAATATTTAGCACTCTATTTTTGAATTATTTTTAGATACTGGTTCAGGATATCGACAACCACACACGATGGATTTAGTCAAAGCCGATGGAGTTTGTGACTTTTTGACGCTGCAAGTTGATGATAAACTCTGTAGTAAACTCGAGAACATTTTATACGCTTCGGACATAACCGTATGTTATGTATCGGACAGGGTTTTGTACATGCTCCTAAGTGCGGGACCAGAAGCTAAAGACTACCTAATGAGCTATGGATTCGATATGATTACAGATTTGCAAGAGCTGCTGAATGCGGATAAATGTGTATTCTTTCGTGGTGTTGATAATTCTTATATAAGAATAGGTAATGACACATATTTGATTACCATATTCGATGTTATAAAGAAAAGGTGCATCAGACGTGGCAAACTTGGTGACCGCGCAACTGAATCAAGTATGGAACGCATACAAACTAAAATACCTTACCATTATAATCATACCACTATAACGGACACCACATATGAACTACGTGATACATTTTTCAAATTCATTGACAAAATACCGAAAAAAGATAGTGAAAGGAACCACAAATCCATCAACAGAGATGTAAGTCTAAAAAGAATCGTGGCCCGTAAAAGTGATTCGGTTATCGATGTTGGGCTACCTTTCAATGGCACTAAATATATGGCAAGATTGTTTTCCAGAAATCGTTTTGACAACCACCAAACGCATGTAAGTGACCAAAGGCGACCAACGGCAGACCAATTACATGGACAGCCAACAACGGATGTCGAGGGACGTCCATCATACCTACAACAGACATACTACAGCGCAACAGCTGAAGCTACCAGATCTCCCCTTAAACGTGAGAATAAGAGACATTCCCAACCACTGTTTGAACGGGAAGGTCACACCTCGAAAAATCGTCATGAAGACGCAGCGCACAACAAACCTCCTGCTGTTAGACAAGCCAAACATCCAGACTATATCGATAGTTCACGGAGAGTGGAGTCATTTTCGACATGGAGGTTTAAACAAGATCCAATCCACCTTGTTAATAAGGGATTCTTTTACACAGGTATGTAGTTATATGTATATATGGACTTATATGACATCTTCAGCATCATTTTAAACCCCTCAAGACTTAGTTGATTAAATCGCTGGATATTCAAACGTTCGTATTTCGAAGGCAGAACTTGTGATCATCGAGAATTGAAGAAAACAATTTTATTGTTGAAGCTGAAAATAAATAAACTAATATATATATACAGTGAGTTCTCGTTAATCCGAACACGTCCGTTCCCGACAACATGTCCGGATTACCGATTCATCCGGACTAATGAAGTAGCGCATGTTCTTATACACTTTAAGACGTAAACGGTCTGTATGCACTTGTATTCTTATAACACTTTAGCAAACGCCAAATTGTCGACAGTCCCAAAAATAATCTTCTGATATGGCAGAAAACATTGTGGGAAAAGGAGAAATTGCTCGTCACGAGCAATTTCTCCTTTTCCCACAATGTTTTTAAAAGTTGTCTGCAACAAACTGGTCAAATAATTCCGTTCCCTTACAATTTCGTTCGGATTGCGAGACATTCGGATAATCGGGGTCCGGATAAACGAGGCTTCACTGTATATCAGAAAAGCCACTAATAACTCGAATTGACAGCCATTTCTCAAGAAAAAGGACATTCTACTAAAACCCAATTCTGGAAGACCATTTATCCATTGAAATGCTTTTGCTTAAAGATTGTAACAATACATATAAGCATCATATCGATTACTAGTTTCTAGTGAAAGCTTTCGGATCTAGGCTACAAAATGGAGGTATTCCATAGAAGAAAAAAACCCAGATGTAAAACAAATTATTTCATGTTTATCACGAAAGCACCGCTTCTTGCATCATGCTGCAAAACTAACATGCGCTATTGTTTGGAACAATTACAGGACGGCTTGACCTTGTCCGCTGTTTCCAATGCGGAATAGGACTCAAGGATTTCTCGGAAACGGACGACCCTCTGACTGAGCATATCAGATACTCCAGCTGTTGCGAGTACCTTGTCGAACTCCTCGGCGAAGAAGAACTGCGGAGAAGAAAGGTTGAATCAAAGCTTATTTATTAATCAGTTGTTATAAATAGACGCGTTGTCGGGCAATCACTTGTGCCCTAAAATGCATTGGTAGAGAAAGCAGGGGGATGTAAGGAGATAAGATTACGAGGTTTGTTTATTATCATGACAATCAAAGGTTATCAGTTTAACATAAAACTGATGACGTTCAATTTGATAGTCAATGTCATGCAGTAATATCTCTCTACAACAAATATATACGCCAAATGCCTGCAAAACGCTTCTTCAATGAAGGGAGATCTTTCTGTTTGTGAACAGGGATTTGCACGATATCAACAATCTTTTCAATGACATTGCACAAAGTAAAGACGATATGGGTGAATACTCCTTCTGGTTCATGTATCTGTGAAAAACAATTCAATCTTTACGCGAGACATGCGAAAGAAATTGTTCTCATTAAAATACAAATTCATGTTTTCCATTGAAGTCTAGTGTTTCTTATTCGAATCAGATGAAATAGACTTTCTCGTCATAAAAAAAAACAAAGGAATGAATGTATTTGTGATAACCTCTCTTTTCTAAGCAAACATATCCTTTCTTTCTTATTTATCAAAGTTTTTTCCCATATTTTTATATAAACAAAACAAACTCCACTGTCTTAGGATAGAAACAAAAATGTCGCTTATATTAAGAAATGAATTTAAACTTAACATATTTAATGCGGATATCTATTGATAAATTTTGCTATAGACTAATTTGGAGCAGACAGACCAAGATTTCTACAGAAGGGAGCAATGGCGGGAACTCCAAAACAGATGTAAGTACGTGTACATTTAAAAAAATGTTTTTGATTCTTTTTTGTCGTCTACTTTCCAAAACCGAAAGTATTAGCTTAATTTTGAGATATATATAGGAAATATACTCAGATTGGCAAACAGGTAAGATCACAGGCCAGCCGCCAATTTACTTCTCTTCTAGAAATAAAATGACACCGAAGATCTAAAGAGTAACGTAAAAGTTGCATTTAACTAAGCAATTGATACACTTCTCAACCCTTCTCATTTATATTGCAGATTAAGTAAACCATTTAAACGTTTTTTTAAACTATGATCTTTAAAATGTTTTTAACATTTCTATGGCCCTAAATTTAAGATCCACACAGTAAGATTGAACATATTTTCATACTAAATAATGTAAACAAGTTTTATTTACCTATGTGTTTGATTTACCCATTTGTTCTTATTATTATGGACGAACGAATGTCAATTTAGTCATGTCATTTTGTGCATTGATAAGGTTTTGAAAAGTTTAGTCCTTATGAGAATCCATTAACAATTTCTAAATGTGCATTAGTAAATGCCTATTTTTCCCTTTTCGATAATTTTCCTCCTTCTTTTGATACAAGGACCTTCAATTTTGCGATGTATACTCTGTTTTCCTTACAAAATGTGTTTAATAAATTAAGTTGTTTCTGCAGCCCCTGGACCGTATCAGATATACGCACAATGTCATCTGCAAGCATTTAAACAAAAATCTTGACAATGTCATGATATATTTTAATTCATTTTTCTAAAGTAATTTATGTAATTCATAAAAAGGGAAAATCGTAGAGGGCTCGAATTACATCCTTGACTCAAACTAACTGAGCAATCAAAAGTATTTTGTCACATCAGTTATGATCAGTATCTGTCCGTTTACAGACTTACAAAAATGGACTTTATTGCGTTTAGAAGCTTTCCTTTCAAACCATTGTGTGGGCCTCACAACTATTATTATTCTTTCCCCCATCCGTAAAGAACGAATATGGTTTGAGATCAAACACTAAAGGGCATTGAAGTCGGTCTGTTTTTTATTCATAAGGAAAAAAGATGTTCATTTACTTAAGAATAATGTAATAAAGTTGCAGTTTGGTTAGAGACAAGGGGTGATTAAATCCCCATTTTTACATTTGTTCCTCGTAGAATACGATCTTTGAGAAAGTCACTTTTAGGAATAAACATGAATGTAAGAACTCATTTGACCATAGATGAATAATTATGAATATTAACTGTTTCAAAAGCTTTATCTGCAGTATGACCCTCCAAGTCAATATTTAAACAGTGTTGCTATTTTCAGCTGAGAAGACAAATGCCCATCCTCCCCAAGCAGTATACCGACACCCTCGCCTTTCGACGTTGGCTGCCCGCCGAGACACCTACACCGGCTGGCCTTCGACCTGTCCCAGAACCCCAAGGGAGCTAGCGGAAGCGGGCTTCTTCTATACTGGTACGCCAATATCACATTGAAGGGTCAATGCAATACTGTCGCAAGTTCTTCATTAAAATGAATGTTTATTCACGATAATGAAAGACTTACTCCAGCCTTGCGTTAAACGCTCGACATTGTATAGTTACTATTGACAAGCGATTCTTTAGTCTCTAAACGAGGTTTAGCGCCATGTCAACACTTTCCCAGTTTTGTAACGGTTTTAATGGATTTACAGGTACTTGGCTAGAGCTCTAAAGTATCTTTTCATAAGCACTTCCACGAAACCGGATGTAGCGTTTGGGCTCGAACCCGGCACCCTTAATTCTAAGACCGCCATCTTAACTTCTGGGCCACACATGACCCTGTTGAGCGATAGTGTGATGGTTGACATAATGGATTTGAGACACGTCATCCCTCGTCAGATATTCTCTACCAGATTATTAAATTGTTTAATTTGCAAAGCATTGTTTTGCGTATTCTTTTACATATATACCTATACATCCCGAATGACATATTGGTGCGATCTTTTCAGCTATGATATATTTTTGTTCAGGACGCATCTAAATTCCAGTATCCACTAAGTATATTAACGTGCATCAAGAATATGGATTATGGGCGTATTTTGGACTATTTTATACGCAGAATTCAAAAGCTATCGGACTCGTCCCGTTTGTGGGTATTAGAATCGTTTCAATAAAAGTCAGTATTTCAGTATTTGCTTCAAATTTGTAACTCCTACACGAGAAAATGGACTGATAGTAGAACATATTAAAACATTGTTCCTTAGAGGATCTGGCTTGTTTTTATTGCCGTCTGCATTTGCTTTGAATTTGAACATTTTTTTTTCATCCAAAAACAGTCAAGAACATGAACAAACTTTGTTTCTTACAGGACAGTTTACTAAAAATAATTTTTGCTGCTCTAATTCTCTGTAATTATCGTCTGCTATTGCTCCGAAATTGAACATGCTTTACTTCCGAGGGAATAAACTAACAGTCTTGTAAGTTGACCCATGTAGGGAATAAACTAACAGTCTAGTACATGTATACACGTTGTTCCATACAGGCTCTGGTGACGTAGTGCGATGTTGGGCCTGTGACGGAGGGTTACAGAAATGGGACCCAGAAGACGATCCCTGGCTGGAACACTGCAGATGGTTCCCTGCATGCCCGTACGTGCAGCAGGAGAAGGACGAAAGCTACATACGACGGGTGCAGCACGCCTTCGAAACGGGGGACGAGGTACTTAGGACTATTTATTGTCTACTTCCCAAGAAAGTGTGAGTCCGCACAGCGTGATGGATGAATAATGAGTAATTGGGTGTTTGCTCATGTTTATTTATAGATAATTTGACATGCCCCAAAATGTGGTTTATAAATTCAATGATCTAAGGATGCTTCGCACCCTTAGCCCTAAAATCAGTTGGCTAGAATAAAAAGGGTAGACTGTTGGTTTCTTGAATCTGAAATGTTATCGGGCAAGGCGTAAGAATGATATCGATCACGCCATCTAGAGACGGATAACAAAAAATGCTGTATGGCACCCTGTTATCGGTCTGCAAATTGCACTGATGACAAGATAAATAACACTTGTACCTTCCATTTCTTCACGTGGCAAACGTTTGAGTCAACTGCATAATTATATCATTAAGGATGAAATTATAACAAATTCTTTGTCATATAACATGTAATTTGGAAGCCATTGTGACACAGGCAAATATTGTTTGCCACAAGCATTGCCGTTTTTTGTGACTATTATTGTTTTAACTCTTTTGTTGTGGTTTGTTTTGTTATGTATTTGTTGGGGAATCGATTACGCATTGCCGAATATCGCAATAAACAAACAGTCCAAATTATATTCATTAAATACGACATTTAACGACAGAACACGGATATTATTTCATGTTTCATTTTTTTTAAGTGAAATGTCATCTTGTTATCTGTAACATTTAAGAATTAAACCATGAACGAATAAAAGTCCCCCTCAGGATGTATATCGTTCAATACATTTTTTTCAAACATCTGTTTAAAAGGCTTTTACTCTAGTATTTGAGGGGTCCAAATTAACATACTGTAGGAAATGTTAAAGTGCTGGGGTCCCATTTCTCCTAACACCTTGAAATTATTTGAAAGAACGCAATGTACAATGTATGACAAGATTTCGAAATCCACAGCTTGTTGTTTTTTCTTTGTACATGTGTTGTTATTTAGTTACCGTATCGAGGACAGCCTCTTGTCATTTTTTTACGAGCATTCTTATGTCATTCAGAGCCAGCTTCTGGCCGCTGCTTCCAAAAACGAGAGCCGATCAGAGGACACAATAACCACCGCTACCAGTGCATTATCATTAACTGATGACGATTTTAAAATTGAAGATAACTTAAAACTTCTGGCTGAACAACTGATTGGAATTGGATATGGGCATGATGCTATTCACGCAGCAATTAAGTCATTCAAACTGAAAGGCAAAGCTACACCAGACAGTGTGTCCTTAATTGACGAGATAGAAGCCATGCGACGGGGTGGTAACACTGACCAGAAGGAACCGTCAGCAGGTAAGTGGACGACTGTCCAAGGTATCTGCTCGGCTTAAGGACCCGAGGGTCAAGTGTTCAAATCCCGTGATGGAAAAGGGGTCGATTGGCGACCTTTTATTAATCTGCGTGTGTACCGGTGATGTACCCAGCAGTCAAGAGTGATCAATTTAGCTCATTTAAACCTCACGCCATAATTTTACGTCTTGCAGTAGACGGCTTTCAAAAAGCATTGTGGCAAAAGGAGAAATTGTTTGTTATAAGCAATTTGTCCATTTGGCATAATGCTTGTTCAATATATTCACATATCACATCAACAGAACTGAACGTTTTTTTTTCAAATGTTTACACACTTTTCTTAAGTCGGCTGCTTTAAGTAAAATGTCGTCTACAGTTGGAGAAGAATACAAGGAATTTTCTGATTTAATAACCATAAATGGGGTTTATAAATAGGTATAGATATGTGTATGCAGTACTTTGTGTCCTTCTTTTCTTTCGAACTATGTTAAAGGTGGTCCAAATTGAAAGTATAATCAGTAATAACGAGTGGTCTTGATGGGTTGACAAGGTTAGCAAAAAGTCTTTGTGCGAAAACGAGAAAATCCCCGTTTTGATTTGGTAGGGATTAAAGCAGGTACTTTTTGATGAGTAATTTATTTTTATATTTTATACCAATAGAGGGTATGCTAGCAATTTTGGGGCCCGTCGAAGAAAGTAATTTGTTCTTGTTTGTTTTAAGCACGTGACCGACGGAATTTTCACATCAAATGCATTCTGGCTTTTTAAAAAAAGTTTCTATCGACATGTTCATTGCGACATGTTTATGACCGACATCAAATACATTCTGGCTTTAAAATGGTTTCTCTAACATTTCTATTCGGATATGAGAACGTTCTTTGAATTGTATGGACGGGTTTCATGTCTTTTACCGACGGTTATTTCTCACCAAAAGATATTCTGGCTTTAAAATGGTAATCAGTGACGTATTCATTTCGACATGAAAACTTTATTTAAATTGTTTGAATGTTTGAACGGGATTTCATGTGTTAGACCGCCCGAATTATCTAATCAAAGACAATCTGGTTTTAAAATGGTTTCTAGTGACATATTGTATTCGAAATGAAAACGTTATTTAAATGGCTCGAATGGGATTTAATGTGGGTTTTTTTTTCGATAGAATTTAAATGTTTTGTAATGACATACTCATTGCAACATGAAAACATTCTGCAAATTGTTTGAATGTTTAAATTGGATTTAATGTGATTGACCGACAGAAATTTCACACGGAACACATTCTTACATATCTCTCTATATATGTTTCTATTGACAGATTCGCTAAGACGAGAAAACGAGCAGTTAAGAAACATGGCGTTATGCACCAGGTGCAAATCAGCCAATCGGGAAGCGCTCTTTTTGCCGTGCAAACATCTTTGGATGTGTATGTCGTGCTCCGAGAACATATCCAGGTGTCCTGCGTGTAACAAGGATATACTCCACAAGATCAAGACCTTCATACCGTGAATAGAGAAACGGAGACATGCCATAGAGCCCATGCTTTTTTTTCTGGCCAAAGTTGATTCATCATTCACTGCATCATGCTTGTATTGTGTATAAGTTGGTTTGGTGCCGTATGCCACCAATGAATACGTAGAAGTGGAAACCATAAGGTTGTAAAAAAGCATACATCAATGTGGGTAATTGTCCTTGGGGGTAATCGTCCTTGTGGGTAATTGTCCTAGTGGGGAATCGTTCTTGTGGGTAATTGTCCTAGTTGGTAATCGTCCTTGTGGGTAATTGTGTATGTGGGTAATTGTCCTTGTGGGTAATTGTCCTAGTGGGGAATCTTCCTTGTGGGCAATTGTCCATGTGGGTAATTATCTTTGTGGGTAAATGTCCTTGTGGGTAAATGTCCTACTGGGGAATCGTCCATGTGGGCAATTGTCTTTGTGGGTAATCGTCCTAGTGGGTAATCGTCCATGTGGGCAATTGTCTTTGTGGGGAATCGTCCTTGTGGGTAACTGTCTTTGTGGGTAATCGTCCTTGTGGGTAATTGTCCTAGTGGGTAATTGTCCATGTGGGTAAATGTCCTAGTGGGTAATCGTCCTAGTTGTTAATCGTCCTTGTGGGTAATCGTCCTAGTTGTTAATCGTCCTTGTGGGTAATTGTCCTAGTGGGGAATAGTCCTTGTGGGTAATCGTCCTAGTGGAGAATCGTCCTTGTGGGTAATCGTCCTAGCGGGGAATCGTCCTTGTGGGCAGTTGTCCTAGTAAGTAATCGTCCTTTTGGGTAATCGTCCTAGTGGGGAATCGTCCTTGTGGGTAATCGTCCTAGTGGGGAATCGTCCTTGTGGGTAATCGTCCTAGTGGGGAATCGTCTTTGTGGGCAATTGTCCTAGTTGGTAATCGTCCTCGTGGGTAATTGTCCTAGTGGGGAATCGTCCTTGTGGGTAATCGTCCTTGTGGGTAATCGTCCTAGTGGGGAATCGTCCTTGTGGGTAATTGTCCTAGGTGGTAATTGTCCTTGTGGGTAATTGTCCTAGTGGAGCATCGTCTTTGTGGGGAATTGTTCTACACACGTCAATTCAACCTTCCTGGGGGAATATTACACTCGCCCTTTTTTACCTTCCGACGTATATACAATATCAATATGTCCACCAGCTTTGCCTTTTTTGCCATTTTTCAATCTAGTTTGTTTGAGAAAGCAAATATTTGCGTGAATATGGCAAAGTACTGTGTTATGCAGGGGCTGGGGGGGGGGGGGCTGTCCCAAAATTGATTAAAGTGATGAAAACCTTGAAAAATGTCCAAGGATGCAGGCATCGACATTGGAAATGGGCGGAATGTATTGATACGTATAGCTTTCATTGTTGAAAAAGAAAAGAAAACCAACCAACATTACTCTAAGGGTATCTTCCTTTCTAGCATGATGATTTCAAATTCATCGGAAGTCAGCTCACAGACAAAAATGTCCAAGGATGCAGGAATCGACACTGGAAATGGGCGGAATGTATTGATACGTATAGCTTTCATTGTTGAAAAAGAAAAGAAAACCAACCAACATTACTCTAAGGGTATCTTCTTTTCTAGCATGATGATTTCAAATTCATCGGAAGTCAGCTCACAGACTGCCGGGATTGATTGGTTTCGAGTTTACAAGGACAACATATGTTGTAGATTGAGCTGTTGTCACTTCAGCAGTTTGTCAGTTATGTATAGACAGACACAAGTTATTCGGATTGTTTATTGGAGATGCTACGAGTGGTTCAGTTATAAACTACTTCGATTGTATATTTTGAAAAACGACCAGTGTATTACGAAGGAAATGGGACTTAAAAACGAAATTGAAAAAAAAAAAAAAAAACCAGACGTTCAATGCCTTTAGAAATATGAGAAATGGCATAAAGGGAGATATGGAACCATTTACAGACTTTTGAATACCCATACACACAACCATATACGGCTTACACGCCAAAGATATATCTCACGAGAAGAAGATGATGTTGATGTCGAGTTAAGGAAGAACCCAAGTCGTGTTTCAGTGACATGATTCAATGAGAGTTTGGAACGGTGTTGGACGCCCGAAAATGTTTTAAATTGTTAAAACAAAGAATTTAGGGCCGGCAACCACGAGTGAAACGTGGTCAAGACATCAACCACATATGATTTGATTTAAACACGACTTTTACTTTTGAGGATAAAACTTTAGAAACTGTTACCAAATTTAACTATTTAGGGGTAATTTTTACAACAGGTGGGTCATTTGCCGAAACGCACACCGCTCTTGGCGACCAAGCTCTTAAAGCATTGTACAAGCTAAAATCTTACTTACATAAGTTTACAGATATTTCGGTTAGCCACATGTTAGAACTTTTTGATAAACTTTTCCTGCCGGTCTTGAATTATGCCAATGAGGTTTGGGGATTATGTCAGACAGGAAATTAGAACGTATACACTTGAAATTTTGTAAACACCTGCTAGGTGTGAGGCCTCAGACCAGAAATAACTTTATCTATGGAGAATTGGGCAGATCTAATTTAAAGACTTATCGTTTTACCGCTATAATTCGTTACTGGTTGAAACTTTTGGAATGTCCAGATATAAAATATAATAGATGTGTTTAAAAAATGCTGCTAGAAGACATGGCAAAATATCGAAATAAACCATCGTGTGCTTCAAATGTTAAAAATCTGTTAGAGAGTTTGGGGTTGAGTTTTGCATGGCGAAACAAGGGAGTGGGATGTCGTAAAGCTTTCTTGCAACTTTGCAAACAAAGACTTTTAGACCAGTTTGTCCAAAACTGGAATGCTGAGCTTAGCACCTCAACTCGTGCTGATTCATATAGGTTATTTGCTGAGTTTTGTCCTAAAACTTGTCTTGATTGCGTTACGATTGCAAAATTTAGAAAATATCTAACAAGACTTCGAGTGTCATCACACAGATAACAAATTGAAACAGGTAGAATAAGATACCCAGAAATGAAAGAAAGTGTCAATTGTGTAATGTCCTCGAAGATGAATTTCATATGTTACTAGAATGTACCCTATATTCTGATTTGAGAAAGACATATATTAAAGGCACATAAAAGGAGATTAATGCTATATAAAACTATATTAATTGGTAAACCTTTGGTCAGATTCAAATAGTTATCACCAAAAAAAAAACATCAGCACAACTTAAACATGAAAGCCAACAAGAATTAACCCAGATTAACCAGTTTAATTGTGTGATTTTTCACCCCTGACATTGACACAAATGTTTAAACCGACCAATCAGAATTCGTTATTTTGAATATGTAAACAAACAGGTTGTTGAGAAACATGATTGATTTGGAGACTACTTTATTTCAAGCACAAAATAACTTATGTCAAAGGAGTCTATTTAAAAGGGTCTCAATGCATTCGTAAATTAATTGTCATGACTTTTATGAAAATAATAAAAGAATTCCATATACTTTTTTAGTAATTTATTTCTACTTATCTCCTTTTATGTGCCTTTAAACCCTACTATTGGAGACATCCAAATATACTCAAGTTTAAAGACCTTTTACAATTAGAAAACACTCATTTGTTAAGAAAACTTCCTCTTTATGTTTACAAAAGTTTTAAAGTGAGAAATGATTTTTTTTACGCGTTATAAAATTCTTAGAAGTTAACAACATGAAAACGAACAAATAACCTAATGTATAGTAAAGTCTGAGGACTGTATTAAAATGAACTAAATGCTGTTCTCTTTGGATTTTGGTAAATGTTTACCAATAGTTTAATTATAGGAATTTGCTCAGCAATATCTTTTCTGGAATATCCATTTATTACTATATTTTGCTGATTTAGTATGTTTTCATGATACTGTAAATTGTTGATATGGCGTTTTACACCGTATAAAAAGTGTATGTTTCTCATGTACTACATGTACTATGTGGAATTTCTCAACCAGGAATACCCACTTATTATTATAGTATGTTGATTCAGTATGTTTTCATGATACTGAAAATTGTTGATACGGCTTTAAACAGCATATAACACCATATAAAATTGTATGTTTTCTCTTCTTTTCTCATCATATGTGTGTACATGTACAATGTGGAATTTTTCAACCATGAATATCCACTTATCATTATAGTATGTTGATTTAGAATGTTACTGAAAATTGTTGATACGGCGTTAAACAACATAAAAATGTTATGTTATCTCTTCTTTTCTTATCATATGTGTGAACATGTACAATGTGGAATTTTTCAAACACGAGAACCCATTTATTATTATAGTATGCTGATGTAGTATGTTTCAGGATACTGAAAATTGTTGATATGACGTTAAACACCATATAAAATTGTATGTTTTTCTTCTTTTCTTATCAATGTTGAGTTTTTCAACCGCGAAACCATTTCTTTCATATTTAGATCTTTTAAGAGTTTATCTCCCTTTAAACTACTGAAATGTTACTTCGGA
Source organism: Cerastoderma edule (assembly GCA_947846245.1). Classification (NCBI taxonomy): domain Eukaryota; kingdom Metazoa; phylum Mollusca; class Bivalvia; order Cardiida; family Cardiidae; genus Cerastoderma; species Cerastoderma edule. The sequence continues at coordinate 23,736,014 of OX401407.1, read as the reverse complement.
GCAATTTAGACTGGTGCCAAACCAGAACGTAAATGTTGCTTGTCTAAATGTGATCTGGATCAATACAATACGCCAATCTGCATCTTACTTATTCACCAAGATGAGAGTATGATACATCTTGATGTATTATAATAAACAGTTGAAACCAACTTTAAATTCCAAAACAAACATTAATGAATAAAGTGTAAATAACGCTATTTCTTATATTGGGATTCTTTACAACGGAGTATTCTACCTTGTTAATTGTTTTTTATGTATATACACATGGTTGTTTTGCTGGTACCTCTTTCATTTCTTGATAACTGTACACTGAAAACAAGTCTATATTTTATATGAGATGAAATAATGTATCTCTCAACAGGAAAGCTTCATATATTATACATTTATTATTATTGCGATCATTGTGACGCATAGAACTATATAACCAAACCTTGAAATGTATATTGATTATAAGTTGCTTTATATAGATACATGTATATGTGTGTATGTTCACGTTTTTGGGTCTGAGTGTATATGTACATATATACATCTGTCTTTAAGTGTGCATCTATGCATATGCATTTGAATAATTGTAATCAGATGACACAATCAAAGACTGGCACTTTCCTCTCGTAAGGATAAAAACCCCAGTATAGTTAACACTTTCTTAGCAAACAACGACAAGAAGTATGTTACAATTCCTTGCTATTGACTTGTTTTGTGTAATTTAAAATGATATATGCATGTACTTGTGGGTCTGAGGCCTTTGTACCATAATAAAATATCTATCTATCTATCTATGATAACCCGTGTGATAACCCGTGATCCGGTGTAATGGCGAATATGCACTCCCGTCGAAAACCGACTCCCCAGTTATTATTCTACATCGAAAAGTAACTCCCCTACCGTAGAAAAAGGACTACTTTCGACGAATTTGCACTCCCCTAATCGGAACTACTCGGGTATTTCCGTGAGCTGTGAAATACACCTCGGATATAAGTGTAGGGTTGCAATTTTTCGGGTAAATCGGCATCCGGCAATTAACATATTTTCTAAGCATGCACGTTAAGTAGTTCAATGTGTATGGAAGTGTTGGACATCCTTTTAATCTTTTTTTTTTTATCAGTAATGCATACGAAATGGCGAAATTGTTGTTGTGGCATGTATAGTTGTTTCCTCAATCAATTTTAACGACTATTTAGATATCACATTTAAGATCTATTTTTCTAAACGAAAGTAAAGTGACGTCATTCTCGCGGGAAACAATATGGCGTCATCCCTATTATTTAAGAGGTGTTTTCATTGGATAAACCCGATGTGTTCAGATTGGCACTCCCCTAGGGAGTCATTTTTCGACGGCAATAATTTTCCAGATTTCATTTTTTAAACATAGATTTACCTATTTTGACAATTTATTAGCTTTTTTATTTTTCAGAAAAAGGGTTGAGTACGTATTTTATAGGAAAGGGTGCCAGACTGGTCAGAGGGCTTCCTAAGAAGCCGTCTGATCTGGGTCAACACTGTCTTCCTTCACAATACATAAGATCGCTGGAAAACAGATCTGATCAATGATTCTTATATCGTTTGTGAAATACACTAAACTATTAAATGCACTTGAAATACACTTTCTATGCGACAAATAAGTAGGTAAAGTATTATTGCATCTTATTCATAGCAGTGGAAGTGTCAAACGTATTAAGATGTGATCAATCATTTCTATTTTAAGACGACCAATGACGCGTCATTATAAATGCCACCTGTCCAGACGTTCTAAATTTCGGCTTCGTGTCATGTTACTGAATCAAGGCCAAGAACAAAGAATATTGTGTTTCCGACAACATGGCTGTAAAAGGCTGGGTCGGTAGATAGGAGCCTTTCCTTTTAGCTGATATTGGTACATGTAAACATGAAATGGAAGTGATATTTGGGCTTAAAATATGAAGTCCTGCAATGTGGCCGAAGGATATCCTTGACAAAATGTGGGTAAAAAGTAGGGTCGATCGGGTTTCTGGAAGCACACGTTTTTTCCTAACTGCACTGACTGGTTTTATGTTTAGGTTGTAGATCTCATGTCCTAACCGGACAGTTCAAACTGGAGGGGCACAGTGGCCGCTCTGTGACACAGTGTAGAAAGGTTTAGCTCCCTATCCCCTGGTTGCTTTTCGAAGTAAACACATAACGATGCATTCAAATCGTATATAAGGGAACCGATTACATGAAAAATTTCTAGTCGCCAATATTTTGAAAAGGCACAGCGGTCCAGTGAAAAGCATCTCTTCTTATCGTCCTGGTGGACCGTGTTCAAGGCCCATCAGTCTCGATTCATTTTCTTTAAACATTTCTTTGTTCATTTTTAGAATCTGATCAAAAACACTTGATCATTTATTGCAGTAATATTGCTTTATTGAGTTACAGAGTTTAATCTTTTGGCCACTGTTTGTCAGTTTTTAATTTCTCAGATTTCATTGGGTAAGATCTAGGAAGAAGGAACTGAAAAGAACAATAGATTGGTATTTTTGCAATCATGAAATAAAAAATAACTGATGTGAACGAGGGATGGCATTTTTCTTATACTGATGAAGGCCGTCTTAATATCATAAATTTAGACAATTAGATCTATGGATAAAAACATCTATGCTGAGATGGGGTGTGGGTTGGGGGCGGTGGTATAGGGACTTTGTCAGTTTACTTTGACTCACATGATATTTAGATCTCGGAAAAGTGGCCTTAACTTCTCAATCCCCCTCCCCCCACCTCACGCCAAAGTTGACCACGTGCTGATCACGATTATAAAGTGGAAACGCAAAAAAAAAGCATTACTGTTTTGAATGGGTTCTTCCATCTCCATACGCTCATGACACAATGATTAACGCTATCATTACCGTACACATCTACAAGTTTCCAAACTGCTTTACCTTTTTAATTAAATACGTCAATCCGTAAATACATGAACTGATTAAATGTAGGCCTATATTACTTTCGACGTTCACTGTTCAGTACATAACTTTCATAAAAAAAGGATCACTAATTAATCCTTTGATTAATCATAACATACAGTGTACTCTCAATATCTCGAAGTTGAAGGGTCAAGTTCGAATTACCCGAAGTGCAAGTATGTTTGCACTTCGAACAATTCGAACTTGCAAAACTCTGTAACACCCCAATGATATGGGCGCGAACAATCGGAAAATGTCTATTTCGTTGATATTACACTTTGGAGATATCCGGAAAGCACGAGATATCCAAGTTAAAGATTATAGGACAGCGACGATACAATGACGTCGTGGTTGGATGTGTTGTTGGTTGAACATACTCTCTTATATCAAGCATAGAAATAAAAGCACGAGTGAAAAGGGAAAACATCATGTTTTAAGATGTCTAAAAGTGAAATCGATTTGTTGGTCCATAGGTAGGTTGTTTCATGGAATGGCCCATACAAATGTTGAATAGACCGAAATCACGCGCCGGCCATCTTGGATTTAAAACGAGGCTCTTAACGCAAACAAACCAATATTATCATGTCCGCGTACCACAAATGCTTTTACAATTTTTAATTTCATCGATGTTTTCATCAAAATATTGATAAAACCATTAGTTTTCCTATTTTATATTTTTTATGTTTCCCTGTTACGCCCCTGCATTTCTGAATACATAACCACAATAAATATATTTTGTTTACAGAAAAGATAATCTAAAGTCATAATATCAATTTAACATAACATGCAATATATAGGAATTCGTTTCCGACCTCATCATATCAATAATTGTTAAACAACCTTATATTAACAAATTAAACTTGTTTACGGTGAGTATGCAATTAGAATATTATTTTGACAAACTTTGATGTTAATTAAGCATTTTTATTTAAAAAAAAACAGAAATATTTGTGTATATTTTATTATTGTTATTGTGTTGAGAAATGAATATAGGGTTAATTCTTATTTCGTCTTTACCATTTCTTCCATATAAACTTTGAGTTGAAGACGAAAAATCCCCAATTGTCTACAGTCTTTCACCAAATTTCACACCTTTCAAGACAGAAGTCCAATCTAATCTAATGGTGTATATTGAATTGTGTTTGACGGAAGTTGCGTATAAAAATTAATTAAGTTATAATCATATTTGTCTATAATGAGATGCTTACTAAAAATGTGTGTATAGTGAAGATCCAGTATAGAATAAAACAATTAAATGTAAAAAACGAAAACGCCTCTGGACTGAGATTTTTCTGTCTTTTGGTGAAGCCTACACATTTTGTATTCAATGCTATTTACAACTGATTCTTTTTTTCAACTTATCTTACATTTTGGCTTTGCATACCGTCTTGCCATATTAACTCAAATTTGATCATCCTAAATTTAGATTGAAAAGATATGGTAAATGTTAATTTAGATAAGATTTTGAGACTTTAGAATATACTCTTTTCATGTTAACCAGTAACGTGTCCAAAGTTTATATATTGATAAGACGTTTATAGGTAAAACATATGACATCTCTTCACGATTTCTCTCACTATAATAATTACAAATTATGCAGATCTTAATTAGATGTAGGCAAGTTATGTCCACCCGTGAGTTGGATCTAAATTGATTATTTTCACGTTCCCCATCAGAACGTGTACACCTACATAAATATGTTTACGGGATGGGGACATGTATTTATTGCCGGACTAATTGTTTTTCATAAAAAAAATAAATGCTCATTATATTATCTTAATTGTGATATTTGTAAGCAACAGATATACATAAATAAACATGATTTATTTTCATTCCGTTGACAAAATGGGGAATTTGTCGAGTAGACGAAATAAGACTTTAATCATTTTAAGGGGTGTAGACGAAATTGGGCTTTGAATTGTAGACGAAATGGGAGAATACGAAACTGGAAGTCACCGAATATAATACACTGTATTGAAAATAATTTTTAAATGAAAGTTTACTAGTCTACTTTGAGTGTGATTTCCGTATTTTTTTTTTTAAAAACATATTACTTAAAAAAAAATAATGATAACTGTTGGTCATAATTCATTAGAGAAGAACATGATAAAACCCTAACAAGTCAAGCATCATGTGGAACATTGGGCTTGATTAGTTATATCTAAACAAAGGAGATTTTTACCGAGTCACATCTGTCATGAATAAAAAAGGATTAATTGTTAAATATACCAGAACTGTAGGACACGTTAACAACTTGCAGACATATAACAGATAAACAACAAGGCATAAGTCACCCGCTGGGTTTACAGTTTAATTGATTCAATAGAGCGTGGTTGATATACAACAGGTTGATAATCGTGTCAAACTTGTTGTATACATACTTTAAAAGCTGGGTCCAAACTTTAGAAACGGGTTTTTAGGTTTCTACTCCAGCGGCGTGAAGATATAGGATTTAATTGTGGAGTCGGCCATTGATCAACTCTTTGAGGACTGCTTTCTCCTCAAATAGGTAACACACCAAATAAACCAAAATAGATAAGGGATTTGTTAAAAAATGGACATATTTCTTTTTCGTTCCAAACTATTCAAATGGATATTTATAAATGAACATAGAGGATATTAAAATGAACATGGATCACAGAGTCCTTTCTCGTTTTCTGTTTACGCATACGCTTGGTTTCCTTATCCTTGCGTTAAGAGCCTCGTTTTGGTTGATCTCAAAACGAGGCGTGATTAGGGTCTATTATTATGTAAAAATAACAGATATGAAAAGTTTTAAAAATTATTTTAATTTTAGATAATACTATTCAGATCCTAATCTATATCGAAAGCAGAAAAATGAATGAAAATCTCCAGTTGAGGGGGTCTCGCGCACCTGTGCCCCCCCCCCCTCCCCCCACCTCGGACAGCATCCCAATTTCAGGAGCGAGGCAGCATACGGGGTCCAGTTCCAAATATTAGTAAAGGCTTCGTTCTGGATATTTGCGGCTTCGTTATTCCAAATTGAAATCTCCTTTTCTAGTCCCCCACCCAGGTCCCGTTTTGTTACGAATCTGAAAGGCGCGCGAAGACGTGATATATAAGGAACCCTAATTACCCTTCTGCTTTGTCTGCTTATCAAGATGGATCTATCAAAGTATGAGGATGTGCGGCGGTTTGTAAAAAAAAATCGGCGTACACATATTGAATATAACAAGGGCCAAAAATTTAACTTTCGCAGTATGTGTAAATAATACCAAGTAAAAGACGTCATTCTCTACTTCAACAAATCAGGCAGGCTATTGAGACCAGCGAAGTCTACCGAAGTCAAACAAACGCTGGACAGCTTGCAAGTCGATGAACACGGGGGTCACTTGGGAGTGGCAAAATCGTAAGAGGTTATCTTTTTCTTACCTATTACAGGCCTGAAATTGTTTATGCTTGAGCCTGATTCAGGCTTTGGAATCTATCCTTTTCCATACATGTATATGTGAAGCGCCATAGAAAAACGTACCTTATTCGAGTTTTTCCACACGCGACTCAACTTGACGCGCTGCATTGTCGTTAATGCTACGAGTTTATTGAACATTGCTGTAGATACCTTTAAATTGCAGTTCCAGGAAAACTATTTTGCGTGAGTCGCAAGGGAGCATTGCTGGTTAATGAACTACCAAAAACCTGAAATGTCAAACATTGCGAACAAGGTACATTTTGTTGGAGCGCCACAATCCAGTATTTAGAGAGAAGTTTTCAGGCATTGCAATCATGAATTTCAAGACTTGCGATGGATGGTCAACTCCAGTGCTGCTTGCAAATGTGCGTAATTGCTATTTTTTTCCACATTGGTGAAGCTAAATTTTTAATTATTAGAGTTTTCTCATTTGTTCATAGTCAACAAGAGCTCCGCAAACAGGGCAATGTACGCCTAACTGTTCTCACCGGCAACGCACCTCCTACTTTAGGGCAACATGTTATATGATCACCCCCATGCCTAACAAAGTTAGAGTGGAGTGACACTTTTTACAGAAACCTATCATAAGAGGGGAAATAATTCATCAATGGACAGTCGTAGAGTTATGGTTTATAAACACGACACACTGTCTTCTATTGGGTAACATGTATGTGCAATCGTTTGATTATCCTCTTATGCATAGAATAGTTACAGAGCAGAAGAACAATTTCTTAATAGAAATTGACAATAAAAGGGAAGATAATTCATCAATGGACAGTCGTAGAGTTATGGTTTATGAACGCGACACAGCGTATACTATTGGGTAACATGTATGTGCAATCATTTGAATATCCCCTTTTGCATAATAATGTTACAGAGCGGAAGAACATTGTCTTTACAGAAATTGATCATAAAAGGGATGATCATTCTTCAATGGACAGCCACAGAATTGTAATTCTTGCACGCGGCACAGCGTGTACTATTGGGTAGCATGGTTGAGCATTTATTTGAATATCCCTTTATGCATTACAAAATTACAATGATGAACAACCCTTTTTTTTTTAAAATTGATCCTAAAATGGGTGATAACTCATCAACGGACTGTCACAGAGTTATGGTTCTTGCATTCGCCACACCGTCTAATGTTGGGCAATATGTGTGTGTATTTATTTGAATATCCCCATGTGCTTTAGAAAGTTACAACTTATGCTTCGAACATTCCTATAACGTTTCAAGGCTGCAGCTCTTTTGGAAATTTTAGCTACGCTACATCGCAATTTTGTCATGAAGAATTCTAAATTTCAACTAGGCAATAACTCCATATCCTAAAGATCCTCGGTCTTACAATTAATTTGTTGTGTGTGCCGCCGCGAATTCTAGAAGGACGGACGGAAGGTAAGACAACTCTTGCGAAGTTAAAAAAACACCCTCCATTATGGGAAGAACAAACATTTAACTCAAATAAAAAACGTTTAAGGGAGTGTGTTTTCGATGGGGAGTGCATATTCTACACTAGGGGAGTCATAGTAGTGATGCTCATTTACTAGGGGAGGGCATATTCGTCGACGAATTTGCACTCCCTTAGCCGTAGAATTATAACGGGGAAGTCTGTTTTCAATGTGAGTGCACATTCGTCATTACACCGGCAGTGATTAGCCAGCTGTCCCAGAAAGAGCATCAGCCGTACGCGGTTTCTTTTATACACTGCACGATGCGTTTCCATCTAGCCCGAACATACGATCTGTGATTACAAGGCAGATCACAACTGGACATACTGTGGTGGCCTCAGAAAATTGCTCATGGGTGGTGATTGTTTGTTTGTACAGCTTAAACTCGTACTTCCGTTGAAAACCGTTTACGATTGGGTTCAACATGTGATTGTGAGTGCTCCAAACGCGATAAAGCTGATACTAACCTTGGTATACGTCAAACGCAGTATATGGCCGAGTTATTTATGGCTTTGTGATTAAAACCATGTATTCCTCGAGTGAATGATAGCCATTTTAACCCAATTGCCTTCATCAAGAAGTGTTGAGTATGTCTATACCATTTGAAATCATATTTGTTCAAGACAATAATGATGCTAATCATTATGATGATAGAGATCATGAGAAGGATGACGGGATATTTGTGAAATGCTCAAAATGTTAGTTATAGCAATTTACTGACACAGGTCCCATATGGGTCCTCTTCGCAAGTGCCGTACCAACGTTTTTCAGTTATGTAACGGCTTGAATGGTAATTCATAGTCCTGATTCATGTCATAAGTGATCTAAATATGCATTTGCGTATGTTAACGATAAGATAAGAAGGCAAACGATGGGACATGTGATATTTGGGCATGTTGACACGCGAGAATGATGGAATCAATGTAAATAGATAACATACGATGCGTCATCAATCTATGTTAAGCTTTAAGAGCAGAACGGAACAGAATTTCACTTTCGACTTGTACATAAAGATGTTTAAATTCCCTTAAATCCCTATATAGTGTATACGTTGTTATCAGCTCGTTATACACATATCTATGCTTTTGTTTATAAGTATTGTATTTTGTCTATAAGTACAAACTGTGTGTTCATAAGAGAGCAGTAATGGTGGAAATAAATAAAATGTTTGATTACTCTCTTTCTGAATCTCAATTTTCTCATTGCTTGAATCAACTCGGTTAGTTCGGGTTTGGTAAAGATGTCAGCGTCCTTGATTTGAGACTGGTTGTTTTAGGATTGATACTCTTGGGCGGTTTAATTGTTTCTGTGTGGAGAAAGCTCTAGTATTGTATATATCCTAGTACATATACGTTAGAATGAGAAACACGAATTGGTAAACTGTCAAAGCAGAATTACAAACATAAATGTTGAAAAGATAATATGAAGCCTAATTAATCAAACATTGTTAATTGTTATCTAACAATTGAAAGATTCCGTTTGTGATGAGGAAAACAATGGGTGATAGTGAAATTGTCAGATTGCATAATAAATCATTATGCATTATTCATTGTTTTGACAAGCTTAAGTAATCATGCAACCGTATCAATATACTATAGAAAATGATCAACGAACATTCTAGCTAAAACATGTCATATGACTGATTATGTTGTTCTTCAAACGTAATGTCATAACTCCTTCATTTTGCCTACCAAATATTGTTTAACCCATTACCAAACAATAACGATATATAACCACATTGTTGCAAACGACTCTGGAAACATTGTGGGAAAGAAAGTAATTGCTCGTGACGAACGATCAATTTCTACTTTTCCCACAATGTTATATAGGGCGTACCCTATCAGAAGATTATTTTTCAATTTCATCACACTTTGAAATGCCGTCTGCAAACTCTTTCAATTTGGGACAGTCGGAAATTTGGCGTTTGGTAAAGGGTTAATACATAACAAGTTTATCTTTTAGCCTAGACATGAGAACCACTAAATTGCATGGGATAGATGAAGAGCATTGTTAAATACATGAGAGGAAAGACAATTGCCCAATCAGTCCATTGACCATGTCATTAATAATCTCGTAATGATAAAGGAATATATCTTCCGAATCTATGTAATTTTTGATTCACCTTTTCAAACAAGGGCAAATAAAACTGATAGATTCCCCTTCTCTTTATAAAAGCATGATAAACATGTCTTTTTTAATGGCGAATTAATGTTGTTGTACGCTACTTTGGTAAGGAAATACTGTAAAGAATGTCTCATTTAGGCATTATGATATTTTGTCACATTTATGCCTAATGGTATTTTGTCACATGTATGCATTTGTGAAGACGGATTTAGGGTCCCATTCATAGGCGTTTGTCTTTTGGTGTTTTTGCATGTACTCTGAAACTGATCACGAAATGCTACGTGTTTAGCTATTTCTAAATGATATATAAGAGTTTATGATCAGGAAACTTTGAAAGTGGGTCATGCATGGTCCAGTGGTTAAGGCTAAGGACTTTTGACAAGAAGGTCTCAGATTCAATCCTCGGAAGCGGAACTGGTATATTTCGGGTGGAGTGTCCTATGGCAAGACATTGAAGAGCCCTCTCCATTCCGGTGAAATCCAGGAAGTACGTTAAAAACTGAAATTCTAAAGACACGACGATAAACGACGAAATCCTTCGTAATGAGTGCACACCGATATGATATATAAAAACCCTTACAATGCTGGGTAATTTTCTGAAAATAGATTGTTGTGTTGTCTGCTTTCCAAATCCTTGAATAGCTGCTTAATTCTGATGAGGAGAGATACTCAGAGTAGTACATAGGTTTGCTTTGCCAGGCATGGATCTAACCTGTTTGCATAAGCATGGAGTCGGTTCCAGCACTACAGGGGTTATACAGATTTCCGCCATGGAAGGATACGTAGATCAAATACTTCTTTTATACAGCATGTTGTTTTGTAATACGTTTAACACGCACTTGATTCAAGTGTCTCCTTAAACTTTCTCATTAAAACCGTTTATGTTCAGTTGAATGAAAAAATGGAGAGATAGTGGTATATGGAGAAAGTGATATATGAGAGATGATAGAGAGGTAGAGAGTGGTAGATATATAGAGGTAGATATATATATATAGAGGTAAATATATAGAGAGGCAGATATATAGAGGTAGATAAAGAGAGGAAGATATATAGAGGTAGATATAGAGAGGAAGATATATAGAGGTAGATATATATAGAGGTAGATATACAGAGGTAGATTTATAGAGGAAGATATATAGAGGTAGATATATAGAGGTAGATATATAGAGGTAGATATATAGAGGAAGATATATAGAGGTAGATATAGAGAGGAAGATATATAGAGGTAGATATATAGAGGAAGATATATAGAGGTAGATATAGAGAGGAAGATATATAGAGGTAGATATAAGGGATTCATGTTATTTTATCCTCATGTCTTCTCTTAAAGGAATTGAGTGACATCAATATTTTGTATTGTATTGTATTGTTACAAGGCAACTGTTAAAGCTTCAGAAAATGAAAACATTATCTAAAGCATTAAAGAATAATGTTTAACAATTCGAATTGGCAGATAGTTATTGAAACAGAAACGGAATTGTGTTTGATTTCGTCACACTGGTTTTTTAATCAGTTCAAATAAGTACATATGAAGAAGATTTTACAATATGAGTATTGACGTTACAAAGATGAAATGAAATCCACGACCAAAAAAGGAAAAAAAGCGAAAACATCCAACCCACACTCAATAGACATCCCATCATTTTATACTGTATTTGCAGCACCTGCTTCAAGAAATTGCCAACAATATTTTAAATTTGATTATTGAAACAGAAACGGAATTGTGTTTGATTTCGTCACACTGGTTTTTTAATCAGTTCAAATAAGTACATATGAAGAAGATTTTACAATATGAGTATTGACGTTACAAAGATGAAATGAAATCCACGACCAAAAAAGGAAAAAAAGCGAAAACATCCAACCCAAACTCAATAGACATCACATCATTTTATACTGTATTTGCAGCACCTGCTTCAAGAAATTGCCAACAATATTTTAAATTTGATTACGAACAAATGTGTTATATTTTTAATATGTTGTTAGACAGATTAGTTTGGGCATAAAAACCAAAAACAAATATTATAGTAAAAAAGGAAAAGAAGAAAAACGAAAATGTTAAATTCGAAACGTTTGCTAAATGGTGTCCAAAATGTAAATGTAGAAAGTCGTCAAAGTTCACTTCAAAACGTATGCTGAATTGTGTCCAAAATGTTAATGTAAAAAATCGTCAAATTTCACTTCAAAACGTATACTGAATTGTGTCCAAAATGTAAATGTAAAAAATCGTCAAAGTTCACTTCAAAACCTATGCGAATTTTGTCCAAAGTGTAAATGTAGAAAGTCGTCAAGGTTCACCTCAAATCGTTTGTTGAATTGTGTCTTAAATGTAAATGTTGAAAGCCGTCAAAGTTCACTTGAAATCGTTTGCTGAATTGTGTCTAAAATGTAAAAGTAGAAAGTCGTCAAAGTTAACTTCAAATCGAGTGCTGAATTGTGTCCAAAATGTAAATGTAGAAAGTCGTCAAGTTCACTTTAAAACGTTCGCCGGATCCTGCTGCTATATGAACAAACAGGCGTCAAAAGCAGTCAACAACATGTACGATGTCTTGCTGTTTAAAGCGTAAGTGTAGAAAGTCGTCGAAGTTCACTTCAAATCGTGTTTTGTGTTGTTCTTTGCAAGGGGTCACTTATCAGCATATAAGGTGTCTACAATTTACAGGAATACAGAAGAAAAGCGCCAACGCTATCAGCAAAACCGTGACAAGACGGTAACATGTCTTCATAGCAACCAAAGCGGTCAAATGGCTAACCTGAAAGGATATTATATTAAAGACATATTATTGCAAACGCTCTTCAAAAGGGAACCTGTGATCGGGGGAAACTGACAGCAGTATAAATGTGCTCGTTGACACATACGACAATTTGAAAGTAAGATTTAATGAAACACAAATAGACCAAGCTTTGTTCGAGAGCTACGGGTGATTATGTGTTTGGCTCTTCTTCCACCACAAATTAATTGTATTACCGTTGATGCAATGTAAACTCCGTAAATATTAAGCCTACTTTACCTATTTTTACCAACAGTCGGGTTTGAACTATGGCTATTGTGTCCATTTCTAGGCCTCGTTTGCTTCTATGGTGTCAAGCACAGAGTCTAAAGCTGGTGTATGCATACCTGAAAAGAGAAACAATAATGTACATAGGTTTGAATTGTAACGATAATGCACACATGGTTCAATGGTTATGATAAAGCATTTTAAGTTCAATAGTTAAGATAAAGCACATATGGTTCAATGGTTATGCTAAAGAATGTTTAGTTCAATAGTTAAGATAAAGCACATATGGTTCAATGGCTATGATGAAGCATGTTTAGTTCAATAGTTAAGATAAAGTACATATGGTTCAATGGTTATGATAAAGCATTTTAAGTTCAATAGTTAAGATAAAGCACATATGGTTCAATGGTTATGCTAAAGAATGTTTAGTTCAATAGTTAAGATAAAGCACATATGGTTCAATGGTTATGATAAAGCATGTTTAGTTCAATAGTTAAGATAAAGCACATATGGTTCAATGGTTATGATAAAGCATGTTAAGTTCAATAGTTAAGATAAAGTACATATGGTTCAATGGTTATGATAAAGCATGTTAAGTTCAATAGTTAAGATAAAGTACACATGGTTCAATGGTTATGATAAGGCATACTTAGTTCAATAGTCAAGATAAAGCACATATGGTTCAATGTTTATGATAAAGCATTTTAAGTTCAATAGTTTAGATAAAGCACACATGGTTAAATGGTTATGATAAGGCATACTTAGTTCAATAGTTTAGATAAAACACACATGGTTCAATGTTTATGATAAAGCATGTTAAGTTCAATAGTTTAGATAAAGCACACATGGTTGAATGGTTATGCTATAGCATGTTAAGTTCAATAGTTTAGATAAAGCACACATGGTTAAATGGTTATGCTATAGCATGTTAAGTTCAATAGTTTAGATAAAGCTCATATGGTTCAATGTTTATGATAAAGCATGTTAGGTTCAATAGTTCAGATAAAGCACACATGGTTAAATGGTTATGATAAGGCATAATTAGTTCAATAGTTCAGATAAAACACACATGGTTCAATGTTTATGATAAAGCATGTTAAGTTCAATAGTTTAGATAAAGCACACATGGTTCAATGGTTATGCTATAGCATGTTAAGTTCAATAGTTTAGATAAAGCACACATGGTTCAATGGTTATGCTATAGCATGTTAAGTTCAATAGTTTAGATAAAGCACACATGGTTAAATGGTTATGCTATAGCATGTTAAGTTCAATAGTTTAGATAAAGCACACATGGTTAAACGGTTATGATAAGGCATAATTAGTTCAATGGTTATGATAAAGCTCACAGCCATCAGTTGTTACAGCCAATGCACATTGAGTTCAAATTTTTACAATAATGAGTATCAGTTTCAATGTTAATGATGATGATCACTGTGTTTAGGGTTTACGTAAATGCACATACGGTTGAATTTTTAAACTAATTGGCATGGAAATTCAATTGTTGCAACAGTGCAGAAAAGCTCAGTAATTACACAATTGCACATAAGTTTCAATAATCCTGTAATGTACATATGGTTCAATTATTACAATAATGTACATATTGTTCAATTGATACAACAATTCACATCAGGTTAAAAAGTAACTGTTATGCACAAAGGGTTCTGTCTCAACGGTTAAGATAATGTAAATCTGGTGCAACAGTTACGGTAAAACACATCTGTTTCAATGGGTAAGATAATGTACATTGGGTTCAACTGTTACGGTAAAACACATCTGTTTCAATGGATACGATAATGTTCATCGGGTTCAAGAGTTAAGGTAAAACACATCTGTTTCAATGGTTACGACAATGTACATTGGGTTCAACATAAACAGTAAAACCCACCTGTTTCAATGGTTACAATAAATTACATCGGGTTCAACATTAACAGTAAAACACATCTGTTTCAATGGTTACAATAATAAACATCGGGTTCAACTGTTACGGTAGAAACACATCTGTTTCAATGGTTACGATCAGGTTCATTAGGTTCAACAGTTACGGTAAAACACATCTGTTTCAATGGTTATGATAATAAACATCGGGTTCAACAGTTACAGTAAAACACATCTGTTTCAATGGTTACAATAATGTACATCGGGTTCAACTGTTACGGTAAACACATCTGTTTCAATGGTTACAATAATGTTCATCGGGTTCAACAGTTACAGTAAAACACATCTGTTTCAATGGTTACAATAATGTTCATCGGGTTCAACAGTTATGGTAAAACACATCTATTTCAATGGTTGCGATAATGAACATCGGGTTCAACAGTTACGGTAAAACACATCTGTTTCAATGGTTACAATAATGTACATCGGGTTCAACTGTTACAGTAAAACACATCTGTTTCAATGGTTACAATAATGTACATCAGGTTCAACTGTTACAGTAAACACATCTGTTTCAATGGTTACAATAATGTACATCGGGTTCAACTGTTACAGTAAACACATCTGTTTCAATGGTTACAATAATGTTCATCGGGTTCAACAGTTACAGTAAAACACACCTGTTTCAATGGTTACAATAATGTACATCGGGTTCAACTGTTACAGTAAACACATCTGTTTCAATGGTTACAATAATGTTCATCGGGTTCAACAGTTATGGTAAAACACATCTATATCAATGGTTGCGATAATGTACATCTGGTTCAACAGTTATGGTAAAACACATCTGTTTCAATGGTTATGATAATGTACATCGGGTTCAACAGTTATGGTAAAACACCTCTGTTTCAATGGCTACAATTAAGTACATCGGGTTCAACAGTTACGGTAAAACACATCTGTTACAATGATTATAATAATGTACATCGGGTTAAACAGTTACGGTAAAACACATCTGTTTCACTGGTTACGATAATGTTCATCGGGTTCAACAGTTATGGTAAAACACATCTGTTTCAATGATTACGATAATGTACATCGGGTTCAATAGTAACGGTAAAACACATCTGTTTCAATTGTTACAATTATGTTCATCGGGTTCAACAGTTATGATAGAACACACCTATTTCAATGATTACAATTATGTACATCGGGTTCAACAGTTATGGTAAAACACATCTGTTTCAATGTTTACGATAATGTACATCGGGTTAAAGTGTTACGGTAAAACACATCTGTTTCAATGGGTACGATAATGTACATTCGGTTCAACTGTTACAGTAAAACACATCTGTTTCAATGGATACGATAATGTACATTGGGTTCAACTGTTACGGTAAAACATCTCTGTTTCAACGGATACGATAATGTTCATCGGGTTCAAGAGTTATGGTAAAACACATCTGTTTCAATGGTTACGACAATGTACTTTGGGTTCAACAAAAACAGTAAAACCCATCTGTTTCAATGGTTACAATAAATTACATCGGGTTCAACATTAACAGTAAAACACATCTGTTTCAATGGTTACAATAATGAACATCGGGTTCAACTGTTACGGTAAAACACATCTGTTTCAATAGTTACGATCAGGTTCAACAGTTACGGTAAAACACATCTGTTTCAATGGTTATGATAATGCACATCGGGTTTAACAGTTACGGTAAAACACATCTGTTTCAATGGTTACAATAATGTACATCGGGTTCAACTGTTATGGTAAACACATCTGTTTCAATGGTTACAATAATGTTCATCGGGTTCAACAGTTATGGTAAAACACATCTATTTCAATGGTTACGATAATGTACATCTGGCTCAACAGTTATGGTAAAACACATCTGTTTCAATGATTATGATAATGTACATTGGGTTCAACAGTTATGGTAAAACACATCTGTTTCAATGGTTACGATACTGTACATCGGGTTCAACAGTTATGGTAAAACACCTCTGTTTCAATGGCTACAATTAAGTACATCGGGTTCAACAGTTACGGTAAAACACATCTATTTCAATGGTTACGATAATGTACATCTGGCTCAACAGTTATGGTAAAACACATCTGTTTCAATGATTATGATAATGTACATTGGGTTCAACAGTTATGGTAAAACACATCTGTTTCAATGGTTACGATACTGTACATCGGGTTCAACAGTTATGGTAAAACACCTCTGTTTCAATGGCTACAATTAAGTACATCGGGTTCAACAGTTACGGTAAAACACATCTGTTACAATGGTTATAATAATGTACATCGGGTTCAACTGTTATGGTAAACACATCTGTTTCAATGGTTACAATAATGTTCATCGGGTTCAACAGTTATGGTAAAACACATCTATTTCAATGGTTACGATAATGTACATCTGGCTCAACAGTTATGGTAAAACACATCTGTTTCAATGATTATGATAATGTACATTGGGTTCAACAGTTATGGTAAAACACATCTGTTTCAATGGTTACGATACTGTACATCGGGTTCAACAGTTATGGTAAAACACCTCTGTTTCAATGGCTACAATTAAGTACATCGGGTTAAACAGTTACGGTAAAACACATCTGTTTCACCGTTTACGATAATGTTCATCGGGTTCAACAGTTATGGTAAAACACATCTGTTTCAATGATTACGATAATGGACATCGGGTTCAATAGTTACGGTAAAACACATCTGTTGCAATTGTTACAATTATGTTCATCGGGTTCAACAGTTATGATAGAACACGCCTAATTCAATGATTACGATAATGTACATCGGGTTCAACAGTTATGGTAAAACACATCTGTTTCAATGATAACAATTATGTACATCGGGTTCAACAGTTATGGTAAAACACATCTGTTTCAATGTTTACGATTATGTACCTCGGGTTAAAGAGTTATGGTAAAACACATCTGTTTTAACGGTTACAATAATGTACATCGGGTGCAACAGTTACGGTAAAACACATCTGTTTCAATGATTACGATTATGCAAATCTGGTTCAACAGTTACGGTAAAACGCATCTGTTTCAATGGTTACGATAATGTACATCTGGTGCAACAGTTACGGTAAAACACATCTGTTTCATTGATTATGATAATGTACATCGGGTTCAACAGTTACAGTAAAACACATCTGTTTTAATGGTTACGATAATGTACATCGGGTTCAACAATTATGGTAAAACACATCTGTTTCAATGATTACAATAATGTACATCGGGTTTAACAGTTACGGTAAAACACATCTGTTTCAATGGTTACAATTATGTACATCTGGTTCAACAGTTATGGTAAAACACATCTATTTTAATGATTATGATTATGTACATCGGGTTCAACAGTTACGGTAAAACACATCTGCTTCAATGGTTACAATTATGTACATCGGGTGCGACAGTTTTGGTAAAACACATCTATTTCAATGGTTACGATAATGTACATCGGGCTGAACAGTTATGGTAAAACACATCTGTTTCAATTATTAAAATAATGTACATCGGGTTCAACAGTTATGGTAAAACACATCTGTTTCAATGGTTAAAATAATGTACATCGGGTTCAACAGTTATGGTAAAACACATCTGTTTCAATGGTGTCGATAATGTACATCGGGTTCAACAGTTATGGTAAAACACATCTGTTTCAATGGTTACTATAATGTACATTGGGTTGAACAGTTATGGTAAAACACATCTGTTTCAATTGTTACGATAATGGACATCGGGTTCAACAGTTATGGTAAAACACATCTGTTTCAATGATTACGATAGTGTACATCGGGTTAAACAGTTACGGTAAAACACATCTGTTTCAATGATTACAATAATGTACAACGGATGCAACAGTTACGGTAAAACACATCTGTTTCGATGGTTACAATTATGTACATCGGATGCAACAGTTACGGTAAAACACATCTGTTTCAATGGTTATGATGATGAACATCGGGTTCAACAGTTATGGTTAAACACATCTGTTTCAATGCTTACGATAATATTTATCGGGTTTAACAGTTATGGTAAAACATATCTGTTTCAATGGTTAAACAATGTACAGCGGATTCAACAGTAACGGTAAAACACATCTGTTTCAATGGTTTCGTTAATTTTCATCTGGTTCAAGAGTTATGGTAAAACACATCTGTTTCAATAGATATGGTTATGTACATCAGGTGTAAAAGTAACGGTAAAAAAACATCTGTTTCAATGGTTACGATAATGTTCATCGGATTGAACAGTTACGGTAAAAAAACATCTGTTTCAATGGTAACGATAATGATCATCGGATTGAACAGTTACGGTAAAACACACCTGTTTCAATGGTAACGATAATGTTCATCGGGTTCAACATTAACAGTAAAACACATCTGTTTTGAATGGTTACGATAATGGACATCGGGTTAAACGGTTATATAACTGCAAATATGGTTCAATTTTTACAATAATGCCCATCGGATTCAATTATTACACAAATGCACATAGGGTTCAATTATTACGGTAATGTACATATGGTTCAATCATTACAATAATGCACATACAGTTCAATTGATACAACCATGCACATTGGGTTCAAAAGTGTTATGCACAGAGGGTTCAACGGTTACGATTAAAGCACATTTGGTTCAAAAGTAACTATACAGCACCTTTGGTTATATAACGGTAATAGGGTTATGTATACATATTACTTCTACAGTGTCGCTGTGGAAGCCGGTTTTTGAGGGTGATTCGGTAGATTGGTTGGCTTTCTCTCGGGGTTAAGCATCGCACTAAGTGGTAAGGTCCTGAATGGGTGACCCGCGATAGCTTACTCCGAGAGGGACCCAATACACGTTACAGTTCAATGGTTACAATAAAATCACACTTGGTTCAATAGATATGGAAAAACACCCTCGGTTCAATAGTTAGAATAAAGCGCCTTTGATTCAATGGTTTTGATAAAAGTACGTTTGGTTTAACAGTTACTATAAAGCCCATCACAATAAAATAATAAGCTGTTTTAGGGGATCCAAATGAGCGCAATCGATATCGAGAACTATATTGCTAAAATCGCCATTCTACCATAGTTAAGGATAAATACATTTTAGTTTCTAATTTTTAAGCCCACCGTTGAAGCTACTACATTCATTGAGATGTAAGAATCTTGATAGTTTGAATAGTTTTGAACAAGTTCACTATATTTGAATAACTGTCTTGGGTTTGGTTTTGACCATTCCTTCCCCCGCTGCCTTGATCATCCATCGGCTTGCAATACAATGCAATACAAACTCTTCATTACACTCCATTCCTTTTACATAACATAATAGATTAACATATTTTTTTCTTTTTTCAACACATAGGATTTCTTTTAAGCACATAGGCTCATAGTTATTACAATTATATATTTACATGCATGCTATGGAAATGACATGTACATTTACAACCTATACATATGCATAAAAAGCAAAATTTGATAGACATACAGGATGAGATTGACGACGTAACTTCTTATTATAAATGCATGTTTGTAATAGCTAGAAAGTTTAATGAGTAATGATTTTTATCACTATTAAGCAGACGGATGAACTTGTTCATACTGGGGTGTTCGATGTAATACTTTGGTAAGTAAATGTATCTTAAGTCTTTAAAATAAGGACAAATGAATGTAAAATTTTACTCATCTTCAATATCACCTAATGAGCATAAATCACAAAATCTTTCGTTTCTTGAAATATTACTGTGGCACCCCTTTCAATTTTTAGATCATGTGATGACAATCTTAATTTACTTAACATATTTCGCTGTGATCTACTCTCTAAAATATCAATATATCCGGATTTTTCATACCTTGGTTTAAGACTATAAAAAAGTTGCATTGATGTTGAAAGTGAAATTTGTTCGTGCCAAATCCTTATATGAATATCTTTCATTCCAGATGAGAAAATAGGTATGAATTTATCTATCTGCACTGATTCTGGAAATAACCATATAGCAGCAAATCCGGATGACTCTAGTAAGTGCTTTACATTATTACAGAAAACATTATGGAATAACATGAAACACAAAGTAAAAGAGGTGACTGTGTTGCATAGACATGTTTGTGTATCATTCCTGAACATTTGTGCAAACTTGAAAGATATGAAAATGTTAAAGAGAATATGTGCGGTATATAAAGTCAGCACACTAGATCAGTGGATGACAGTGTTCCTGGTACATCGGATACAAGTCTGTTCTTTTGAGGTTAATAAGCTTGGTTCGAAACACCAAGAGGCGTAAATGCATACCTCTTTCAGCCAACATAGTAAAAGCTGCTTGTATCTGGGTGTGCTGGAACCCCATCTCTAGAAGTTGACGAGTTATTTGGTCGTCTGCCTCGTTTGTTGTGAGATTGCTTAGTTTACCAACCAGCTGATCAACATTGGATTCCTTGAATATAAAAAATACATGAAATATGGCTGATCAGTATTGGATACCTTGAATATCAAAAATACATGAAATATGGCTGATCAGTATTGGATACCTTGAATATCAAAATTCATGAAAATTGACCACTGACCGTTATATACATTGAATATTAAACGGTAGCCGTGAAATACAGTTGCCCACTGTTGGATACCTTGAATATACATATGTCATGAAATCCTGCTATCCTGGATACCTTGAATATCAATACTCATAAAATTGCATTGCTGCTCACCATTAGATACCTTGATTATTAATGATTACACATCCTGCTGCCACATGTAATCATTAGAAACGTTGAATATTAAAAGTCATAAAATACTGCTGCTCACGATTGGATACTTTGAATTTTTAAAGTTATGAAATACTGCTGCTCATCATAAGATACCTTGAATATTAAAAGTCATGAAATATTGCTGCTCATCATAAAGTACCTTGAATATTAAAAGTCATAAAGTATTGCTGCTCATCATAAGATACCTTCAATATTAAAAATCATGAAATATTGCTGCTCATCATAAGATACCTTGAATATTAAAAGTCATGAAATATTGCTGCTCATCGTTAGATACCTTGAATATTAAAACTCATGAAATATTGCTGCTCATCATAAGATTACTTGAATATTAAAAGTCATGAAATATTGCAGCTAATCATAAAGTTACTTGATTATCAAAAGTCATGAAATACTGCTGCTCATCATAAGATACCTTGAATATCAAAGGTCATGAAATATTACTGCTCATCATAAGATACCTTGAATATTAAGAGTCATGAAATATTGCTGCTCATCATAAGATAACTTGAAAATTAAAAGTCATGAAATATTGCTGCTCATCATAAAGTTACTTGATTATCAAAAGTCATGAAATACTGCTGCTCATCATAAGATAGACTGAATATTAAAAAGTCATAAAATATTGCTGCTCATCATAAAGTAACTTGATTATCAAAAGTCATGAAATACTGCTGCTCATCATAAGATACCTTGAATATTAAAAGTCATGAAATACTGCTACTCATCATAAGATACCTTGAATATTAAAAGCCATGAAATACTGCTACTCATCATAAGGTACCTTGAATATTAAAAGCCATAAAATACTGCTATTCATCATAAGATACCTTGAATATTAAAGGTCATGAAATACTGCTACTCATCATAAGATACCTTGAATATTAAAAGTCATGATATATTGCTGCTCATCATAGGATACATGTATATCAAAAGTCATAAAATTTACTGCTCATCATAAGATACCTTTAATATTAAAGGTCATGAAATACTGCTACTCATCATAAGATACATTGACTATTAAAAGCCATGAAATATTGCTGCTCATCATAAGATACCTTGAATATTAAAGGTCATGAAATACTGCTACTCATCATAAGATACATTGACTATTAAAAGCCATGAAATATTGCTGCTCATCATAAGATACCTTGAATATTAAAGGTCATGAAATACTGCTACTCATCATAAGATACATTGACTATTAAAAGCCATGAAATATTGCTGCTCATCATAAGATACCTTGAATATTAAAGGTCATGAAATACTGCTACTCATCATAAGATACATTGACTATTAAAAGCCATGAAATATTGCTGCTCATCATAAGATACCTTGAATATTAAAGGTCATGAAATACTGCTACTCATCATAAGATACATTGACTATTAAAAGCCATGAAATATTGCTGCTCATCATAAGATACCTTGAATATTAAAGGTCATGAAATACTGCTACTCATCATAAGATACATTGACTATTAAAAGCCATGAAATATTGCTGCTCAACATAGGATACATGTATATTAAAAGTCATAAAATTTACTGCTCATCATAAGATACCTTTAATATTAAAAGCCATGAAATACTGCTACTCATCATAAGATACCTTGAATCTTAAAAGTCATGAAATATTGCTGCTTAACATTGAATACCTTAAATATTGAGTCATGAACTATTGCTGCTCAACATTGGATATCTTAAATGTAAATAGTCATGAAATACTGCTGCTCATCATAAGATACCTTGAATATCAAAAGTCATGAAATATTGCTGCTCAACATTGGATATATTGAATATCAAAAGTCATGAAATATTGCTGCTCAACATCGGATATCTTGAATATCAAAAGTCATGAAATATTGCTGCTCAACATCGGATATCTTGAATATTAAAAGTCGTGAAATATTGCTGCTCAACATCGGATATCTTGAATATCAAAAGTCACGAAATATTGCTGCTCACCATTGAATACCTTAAATATCCAAAGTCATGAAATATTGCAGCTTACCATTGATTACCTGAGATTTTAAAATTCATGAAATATTGCTGCTCAAGATTGGAATCCTTAAATATGTAGAGTTATAAAACATTGATGCTATTCATTGGATATCTTGAATATTAAAGAGCTATGGAATAATTTTAAATGCTAATCAAAACAAATGTAAAAAAGGTAATACAGTATTAACTTATAAACGAAATCATAGACAACTTACAATGTTAGAAGAATTTAAATTGCCTAAAGGTAGCATTAATAAAGTATTTCTGCAATATTTCAGACGTGAATCCCTTGCGAGATTTCTTAAAATGTTGAAATCTTATATTGACACATTTACGAACTTCGTAAATTTGTATACGCCCGAACTCTTGCGGCCCTATAGCACATAATATATCTAAATACATAAATTGTAAATTCTATTTGAAGTAATTCAAACATGATAGTGACCATTATCAAACATTTTGTAATCATCATAACCCGTTGATGCGATACTTTCCTTTAAAGGTGCTTGTTCACAGAAGAGACAATCTGAAAGTCAAAATAAAATGTGTTGAAACAATACAGTTTTTCAATAGTTGTTAGACATGCACTTAAGCTAATAGAGGTTCAGGAAGCCTCAATTAATCTAAGTATGTACGGCTTGCATGCGGTAGATCTCAAAAGCAATACCACGTGTTTGGATTAAAACACATGTTAATTCCCTGTAAATACATATTAAAGAATAAAAACAAACGATCAAACTTGGCTTCCGATTACTATTCTGCAGTGCGTACATGTAACTTAATAAATCAAAAGTGTTTCCCCTTCTGGTTATCGAACGGGACAAAAGAAACTATCAAAATTATCACAGTGTTTACTTCCGCTACAACAGAAGCTATCCCACGTGACTTTTCTTTGATCTGGGGCGGTGCTTTCCGGATGTAAACACTGTCGCTTCAGGTAAGACTTTCGACCATTTCTTCGTCGATAGTAGGTGTGCCTTAATGAAACCGAGACGAAGGCCGTCAAAAAACAAATTTGCACCATCGACAATCAAGTCCTTGCTAAAAAGTGGTTAAAAGTCGAAATATTTGGGACCTCGACATTTCATTACAATGCCACCAGGAAAAGGGGGTCCCAAATATCTCGATTTTTAACGACTTCTTCATTGATCGTGTATGATAGCACTGCTTATTTCCGTTAAACGCAACATAAGTCAATGTGGGGGAGTTTGAAACCCTATCAGCTGCCTATACCAGTCCTTATTTTCATACCTGTTGCCCGGCTTTTAGAGTCTGCTGGACCAGCTGTATGTATTGATCCCCTTTGGTTTGCCTGGCGAACGTACAGCCGGGAAACCAGCGACAATGTTCGATCCACGGATCATCGTTCGGGTCCCAGTCCTTCAGTCCCCCGTCACATGACCAACATCGCACAATGTCCCTGTCGCCTGAAATACAGAGGGTTTATATATCTATTTGGGTTTTCATCGCGTTAACATAGTTTCAGTTGAGTTATTGATGCAGGCTCCCAAAGACAACTGCCTTAAATGGATGGTCAAGCTAGGTAGAATATTCAGTTTCCGGGAGACTGCCTCTTATGAAAATCAAAACTCGTGCCCCGGGATTTGAACCCGTGTGGAGAGGGGACATGTGATTTTAAGTGCTGTACTCTGCTATGGTGTGTCCTCGTGGAATAAATCGTTCTTCCATATAAACGTTCGTCGTTCAGACAGTTTTCAACGGTTTGTCACCACACACACACAAAAACACAATATATGATCTGGTTTGGACTTATGTTCCTTGTAGACATAATTGGAACAATATTTTCATCTCTAAGTGTATAAACTGCATAGTAAATTATTGGTATTTACATATTGTATAGCACAGGTCAATGAGTACCAATCTTCGTTTAACTTCAACAATGTGTTTTTACCTAATTAGGGTAATACTTGATATACAGCTAATGTATTTCTAGTCGGTAATTCAGGTGAAAGAATGTTGACACGGCGTAAAACTTCATACAAAAAAGCAATTATAACGATAAAATACATACTTATAATAATAGCAAGAAAACAAAACACCGTGTGTGAGTTACAGGCTTCTTAGCCCTTCTCCCGAATTAAGGTATCAAGTCAGAAAACTTAAATATGCTGTAAATATGTACCGGTATAGAAAAATCCTGCTTCTGCGACTTGGAAAGGTGTGTGAGTCCTGGTCCGAGGCCAGCCAAAGAAGGTATTCAGTCTTGCTTCTAGGGTCCGCATTCTCGGAGTTCTCTCGCTCGGCAACACGGTGTTCTGTTGCGGCTGGCTGTATCCTGTTTAATAGTGAGTGGAATCAAATGACGAAACATATTTCTATCTTTGTTTTAAAATCACGAAAGTATTTTTTGAACTTATTTTATTTTGGCAATATTGCTGAAATCGGCATTCAAAACTAATATGATATTCATTTCTAATTTATTCAAGTAAAACCATGTTAGATAATCTTGAGCCAGTGTTACTGTATTCGTCGAATTCATGTTTTGTTTTATTTGTCCGTTCTCTCTTAACTTAGTAATAAAACATGTGCAATGTTTATGTTTTGATAATCTATAAAGCCAAATAAAACGTCTCTGAAAGAATGACACATTTGCTAGTTTGGGAGAACAATTTGTTCCAGACAAATCTAAAGTTTTTTTTGTTTAAACTACTTTAGCGTTTACTTTAAAGAGACTCTCTTAGAGATTGAGATTTCAACTTTTCAAAATGGTTTGTCTTCTACCGTAAAAATAACAAATAATTCTAAAGTAACAAAGAACTAGATTATTGACAGCTTCCCAACCCTACTCATTACTTTACAGAAAAGTTAACGAACATTAAAATCCCAGATATTGCAGACCGTTAAAACGGGTTTATTTTGTAAACAATGATCTAGATTTAGAGTAAGAGTTGGTAGTTTAAGATATCATCCTCATGTGGGTCTTCGAAAACGTTAACCGCACATGCGCATGGCCGTATACGTTATTACTGTCAAGCGAAAATGGATCGAGTGACGAAGAAAACAAAATGCAAAAAAAGTTAATTCTTTATTGAAACCTGCTCAGGTTTACAAAGAAACTGTTGTTGTTATGTTGTTGTTGTCGTTGTTATTGTGCATCTTTTAGTTTAAGTTGTTACGTGAATATAGAGAGGCTAACGATAAAGAAAACCTCCGTTAAAAACCGGCTTTCCCAAAAACGAACAGACAGGCGCGAAGGCTCAATTTACATTACTTTGCGAAAACAAGAGGTTTTAGCATATCAGAAATCGAGATATTGAAAACAGGATTTGGTTTAGTGAAAAGGATTGTGGACATCGAATGTTTACTTTTGTTTCTCCCGAAGCACAAATCTCTGAGAGAGTTCCTTTAACGTTAAAATGCACTTATCTTACCCGTATTGGACGAGGCTGGTACATTCTGGTGATAGCCTGCATACAACGGGTCTTCCACCGCAAGTTCTTTCTGAAAACAAATCAATAAAACACCCTTATCTGTCATTGTTACTTTTCTAATCCCCAATATTATCTTTGCGTTGCTGGTCGAAATCGAAAGAAGGGACAAAGGAAATTTAGAAAATGTAAAAAATAACATTTTCTTCTAAGAGGATTGTGACTTATGTAACAGTTTATGGTTAGGATTACTTCTTGACTTGATTTTCGACTTTCTTCAGCTGCTAGTGCTTTAAGACGAGTGCAAGTGCAATCGTAACTACTCGGGCATTTCCGTGATCTGAGAAATACACCTCGTACATAAGTGTGGGGGTATAAATATCGGATGCATCGTCCCCGGCTTATAACACATTTCCTATTAACGACCACGTTGAGTAGTTCAATGTTTAAGAAAGTGTTGAACATCTTATACAGCCATCATCTTTGTTCGATTACTCATACGTAAAAGTGAAATAACAAGTTGTGATATATTTTTTATTTCCTTAATCAAATCAAATGACTGTTTATTACATTTGATATTTTCCTTCGAAAACGAAAGTAGGACGAAATTAGTCTTTCAAAAAGTATTATGCATTGCGGCTTCCATATAGCTTCTGAGGGGTTTTCATTGGATAAACCAAAGGAGTTCAGATTGGTGCATAGGAAGCATGGTATAACATATAAACTTGAACAAAGATAAGGCATCCAAATGATATAAGATACGTGTGTTACTATAGAGAAGTGGTGTCATTTTATATTCAGACCAGTCGTTATGAAACTTGAGAAACCAACCCGGAAAATTACAACATATTGGGTGCGCCTTTAACTTGTTGGTTATGCGTCACTCTATATTCCCTATATGTCTCTCTATTCTGTCAGTCCGTTTCTTTGTCCGTCCTCATGTCTGTCTCCCTTTTTCAGCTTTTATCAGTCTTTGTGTATTTCGCTTTTCTCTATCTCCCTATCTCTTTAACTGCCTGTCTGTCTCTTAGTGCTTATCTTTAACAATACGTATGTCTGTCTCCATTTTTCGTTCTTTTTATTTTCAGTCCGTCTGTTAGTAATATCTCTTCTCTTTTTATCAGTCTGTCTGTTAGTAATAGATCTTCTTTTTCTACCAGTCTGTCTGTTTGTAATATCTCTTCTCTCTATATTTCTCTCTGTGTTCCTGTCTGCCTATCTGTCTCTGTCCGTCTTTCTTAAACATTCTTTATGTCAGTCTCACTTTTCTGTTTTATCAGTCTGCCTGTTTGTAGTTTCGCTTCTCTCTATCTCACTGTCTCTGTCTGCCTGTATGAATATGGCTATCTATCTTTAACTCTCTATACGTCTGTCTTCCTTTTTCTGTTTTCATCAGTCTGTCTGCCTCTCTGTATGTATTCTATATTCTCTCTCTATCTGCCTATATATGCCTGCCTATCTTTAACACTCTATATATCTGTTTCCCTTTTTCTGTTTTTATCAGTCTCTCTTAACTGTCTGTGTTTATTTTGTCTTCTCTCTTTCTCCATGCCTCTCTCTATCTACTTGTCTATATTAAACACTATATATGTCTGTCTCTTTGTACAGTTTTTGCAGTTCTGTCAGTCTGTCTTAGTGTTTTTTTATCTGCTCTATCACCATGTCTATATCTCTATACCTATCTATTTGTCTGTCTTCATCGGACTGTCTTTTTCACTTGTCTTATCTGTCTCTCTTGCTCCACTTTTATTCAGTCTGTCTGTCTATCTGTTTGTACGTATTTTGTCTTCTCATTATTATACTGTCTCTGTCTGTCAGTATGAACACCTGCATTATTCTCTCTCCATCTCCGCCTTTTCAAGTTATTGTCTTGTTTCCACCTTACTTTCGTTCACTACTTTCTTCTACCCTCACCAGTTTCTGTTGAAGTAGACCCGGACCAAACAGCTGTACAAGAAACCCACAGTCCCCCGAATAGCGGATATGTTCCTTCATTACATCGTCGCCTGGCTGCAGGTCCTTCAGACCGATTCCGCACACACAACATCGGATCAGGTCTCCGTTCCCTAATACAACGGGATAAGATGGTTGGTGTCTTTGTTCGGAAATGTTATAGTGCATGGCGAAATAATATTATCCGTCGAGAATCGCGGATAAGTGCCCTCCCGGAGAGGTGCCCCCTCGAACATCTTTAATTAGGCGGAGAACTGCCCTACTACTAGAATTTAGGGGCGGAGAAGTGTCCTCTTGTCAAAACTAATGACACGGATAAGCCTTCCTTAATGGTGTCATAGAATACCCTACATAAAGATGTTTTTTCTCATGCGCAGTAACCAAAGACAAAAGAACAAACATCTTTAATGTCCATCATATGCTCACAAAGGCGAATCAAGTATTGATCCGAGTCCGATAACACTTCCTATTCAAAGACACCAAACATCTATTCTACACTGTTAATTATCAGTGAATAACAGTGTTGACAGGATAGCCCAGAACAAATAATCCAGTGCGACGAAACGTAGATGTGATAAGCAATATAATTAGACGTTAATGTTATTTCTGTTCGGGTTTATTTTTACTTTATCAATGGACAACACATTGTTCAATCCCAATACTCATGCCTCACAAAACTTTATCTATTGTCCTTTTATGTGAACCTAATACTAATCTGTTGAGATAACATGGGAACAATGAGAAATGTTAGGTCATCGAAAGTTATTCGCTGTTATTTCTGGCAAGTAGAAATATGATAGGTGATCCTCTGGAGGTTTAACTAGTCAATCTTATTTATACGGGTTGTCCGAAAGAAGTCTAACCCAACATCATCACTGAGCTTTCCCTTTAGGTCTTTTTGTAACGAAATCATCGTTTTTGTCTATATGTTATGTTAAAGCAATCATTACTTTTTTCCAAACAGACCTTTAAACGCCTAAACACTATTAGGAGGTCCTGGACTATCGAAAAAGGACTATTTCTACAATCAAATCATTTGCGTTTCATGTGCAATTATGTGTTTAGCTATAGATAAGATAACCCGTACTAAGGCATTATATATAGAATTCATCCTTCAAATCACATTCAATATTCGGGCCAGTCAAAAGTGTTAATAAAAGCACACATAAAATACCAAGCATCAAAACAACACTTTTTAATTAAATAGTGTTTAGAAACCTCGGCCACAAAAGGAGAATTTGTTTTTAACAAACAACTTATCCTTTTGTCCCCACGTTTTCTTAAAACAGGAGAACCGCCAAGGAAAAAGATAAGGGCATAATATACATACATAATTCGTCATTATATGACACAGAGATCTAGGGGTAGAGCGTCGGCATCTAAAGACACAAAGACCATGGGTTCGACTCTTGTGAGAACCAGGGTCCATGCCTCGATATTATACTAATCAACATTCGACGCACTTAAGTAGGCCTACTTGTTATGTATAAAAGGAAACAAAATCGAAAGTGACTTATTTTAGTTGAAAGGACTAATCTCAATTTCGATGTGAAATACATAAGTTTAATACCTTAAATGACATCATCAGTGACTTACCAGTGTAGAAGAAGCCAATATTGGCGAGGTGTATTCTATCCAGCGAGGGCCATCTCCAGGTGGCGAAAGAGTATAGCCGTTCATTCTGGTCCAGGTATTTTGGGTACATAGCTGGTTTGTGATGCATCCCGGATAGAAAGGCAGCATTGGCAACACCCTGGTGTTTCGACTCGAGGGGGCATTCTGTGAGGGGTAACGACACTTCCGGCTCGAATCTCCTTCTCAGTACTCGCATCAGTCTGACCACATTGCTCTCGTTGCAACCGCTCCTCACTGGTTTCAAAGGTGGAAGGAGGTTGTACGGTGTGATCGCACAAGAAAGTGCATCATACCAACTCTCTGTCTTGGATGCGCGGAGGATAATGTCACTCGGAATCTCTTTGACGTATCCACCGCGATCGCAATAATCGATGACCAAATCCACAACGCCAAACAGAGGCTCTGTCTCGCCGTTCCTAATCAGCATTCGAGGACTCGAGCTTTTCTGCTTGAATGAGAGCATCTCGGCGCCGTCCACTACCGTTCTCTGTACGTCGACATTTTTGTGCGCCTCATATCGACCAAACCTCGCTTTCAACATCGCCTGATTGGGTTTGGCGAAGATAGAGAGGACCCCAGTGGTGCAGTTACGGTAGATTAACGCGTCGTGAAAATGTTGTACACATGCAAGATGTATAGCATAGTCGGATTTGCATCTCAATACACATTCATCAATCATCGTTGTTCAATTCGTGGTGTTGGCGTTGAACAGAATTTAGAAATATGGGTAAACACCTAACTCAATATATACTTCTATTGGATGGTAAAGGTCAATTTTTGTAAAAGTATTGTTGTTGATCAATTAGTTTCACAACGTATGTCAAGGTTTGTTTTACAATGTGTGTTCTCAACACTCCTCAAAGTTTTTTACTTCAGTTCTGAACATTGAGAAATGACTCCACTTTTGTAAAAGATATTTGTATTGGTCTAAAGTTTCACAATATATGACAAGTTTGTTCTACAATAATTTTCAGCCACAGTTTAGTACTGAACGGTAAGTTCACAGTTTTGCACTTCAGGTTGGTTTACAATGTCTGTCGTAACACACCACAATATTTACTACTTTTTTTACAATAAAAAACTTCAACTTCGTAAAGATATTAGCATTGAACGATAGTTTCACAATGTATGATAAACTTTGTTGTCCTATTGCTTTTGTCACAAACCTCAATATCAACTTCTAGACGGAATGCGACAGTTCAGACTCAGTCTTGTTCTTGACTTCATGCGCTGAATTCCGTTTCACTGTGCCTAATACGGTCGTTTGTATTTAAGGTCAGGCCTTGCTAATGGAGAAAAAGTCAGAATAACAAAAACAATGATTAAATAGAACAAATAACATTTTAAAATCGAGTTCCGTACTATAAGAATATTTCTGAATTAAAATTTCTATATGCCAACTTCATTCATGTAATTTTAATTTCAAATAAAACATTAGGGGGAGGGAATTGTTATGAAATAAATAACGAAATCGCCGATAGCAAAAAAATTATGTAGATATGAATTAAAAATCAAATTTGAAAATTGGGTTGTTGAATGATTTTGAAATGATAAATACTAGGTGGTTACATTTCAACTTATTCTTTAACAAAAACTATTTGGCAGTTCTCACCTTAAAGGCCCATTAAAGGAGATTAATGCTATATCAAACTATATTATTTGGTAAACTTTTGGATAGATTCAAATAGTTATCACCAGAAAACACCATCAGCACAACTTAAATGTGAAAGTAAACCAGAAATAACCCAGATTTGCAACTTTTATAATTCAGATTTCCTGATTCTTCACATCTGACCTTGACAGTTGATACTAAAATTTGCTCTATGTCTGTGCTCAGATTGCAGATCTGCGGCCCTACTCTGAGAACATTCAGAGCAATAGCCGAATTCCTACCGAGCAAGGACTGCCCTTTACCATCCAAAACGGTAAACTCTACATTTCCACACGTCATCCAGTTGCCTTCAACATCTGCACGGAACGTTCCAGCTAGTTACAGAGGCGTTTCCGAACCATACGCGAATAACGTTTTATCCGTCAGTGCATGTGAAATGCAGTTGAACTGTTTCTGCGACTTCAAGAATGTCCAGGTGTTTTTGTCGATGAGATTGCACGTCGCACCTGAGTCTATGATCATATCCAGTGGCACACTTCCAACCTTCACAATGAGTCGATTCGCCGAAAATGCGTCTTTAACTGTGAATGTGTACGTTTCTTCATCATGTTCAGCATTTTTAGATAATGTTCGTGCATATCGATTTGGCTTGTTCTTCTTTGATGTGACTTTTGGGTTAGCCTTACATTTGACGGCGAAATGTCCCTTATTTTGGCATTTGTGGCATCTTGGTGTCTTTGCTGGACAGGTTGGGTGCTTTGACGCGTGTCCTTTTTTCCCCACAGTTGTAACATTCGATTTGTTGCGCTTTCTGATCGCGTCGCCATTTCTTTTTACGCACATAAAACGTACTGCTGGCTTCCGGTACTCGGTCATTGACCCCGTTTTCCATTAGAGATGCACTGTTTTGTGCACGCTCAAATGTTGAGGCAGTGTCCAACACTTTTTCCAGTGTCAGGTTCTTTTCCGTTAGGAATTTTCGTCTAAGTGTCGTCGAGTTACACTTCTGTACTACCTGGTCACGAATTCTGTCATTACTGTCGTTAAACTCACACGACAACGACAGGTGCTTGAGTCTTGTAGTGAACTCTTGCACTGTTTCATTGGCTCTTTATCCCTCTGAGCTAAGTTTGTGTCTTTCCAACGACACATTGGTCTTTGGCTTGAAATAGCCCTCCAGCTTTGACACGGCTGTGTCAAATTCATTAACTGATCCTGTCTCGTCCAGGGTTTCGAACACTTCCTGTACCTCTGGTCCCACAAGGTGCAGTAGAAGCGCCCTCTTCTGAGTTTTGTCGGTCACGCCGGATCCGACCACGAAATAGTTGAACGCCTTCATCCAACGTTCCCATCTGCTTGGAAGACTCGAACTGTCCCCTCCAAACTTGAACGGCTCGACACTTGGTACGGTTAGTGCTTTTGTCATTGCAACGGAATTTAATCCAGTTCACTGTGTTATCGGAATTTAATCCAGCGTCAATGTCTCCAACGAAATTTAATCCAAGTATCTCAACACGAAATTTAATTCAATTCACACCACATTATAACTTAGAATATCCCTATCCTCGTCGCCAATGTGTGGTGTCTTATATATATATATATATATATATATATATAGGAGACAAAGTCAGTTACTGTAAACTAAATTTATTATACGTCTATATTCTACAGGTGACTATCACTAACTATCCCGAGCTCCCAGAAGCATCAGCCTATTAGAGCGTCGGCTTGTAACTTGATACGCTGTATCAGTTTAACCCTATACACTACAACATATACAGGTAAAATCACATTTGAATCAAATATGTGTAAGTGAATTTGTAAACTATTTTTTCACCCAGTCTTGTGTATTCTTTTGTCTTGTGTATTCTTTTGTTAACCTAAAATACACTTGACAGTTTAATTTAGTAAGTAAGATAAAGAGAGTAAGTACAAAAATACCCTTAGTCGCTCTGATAAGATTAGATATATGGTCCTAGGTTTCAGATGTCAATATGATTGGCAATTTGCCATTACACAAGGGTAATCATTTGGGTAAATATATCCTCTTACACGCAGCAATCTTTTCAACTCTTTAAACATTGCCTTTTATACTTCCGGTTAAACGTGATCTGCATAGACTAATCAGATTACATCGAAATAGCCGAACTTCAACTTCAAATCCCTGTGGCTTCGACCCAATATCATGCACGAAATGCATATTTTTCTCTTCGTGTTATAATCATATTTATCTGCTGTGTATCTTTATACAGTATATGGACGGGATATAAGTATACAAGAAAAGGCGTAACGTTTTCATGAGGTGTGACGAGCCAAGGGATCAAATTACATGGTTTTAATTTGTTTGCTTGGTTTTCTTTTTGCCAATGATCTTTTTCTTTCTTTTTTATATAAAAGGCTCATAAAAGGAGAAGTATGCTTTATCAAACGTTATTATTTGGTTAACTTGTGGTCAGATTCAAATAGTTATTACAAATTACAAATTGCCCATCAGCTTATCTTTAACGTGAAAGCCAACCAGAAATAACCTAGATTAGCAAGTTTAATCATTCAGAGTGCCTGATTCTTCACCACTGACCTTGTCAGTTGATACACACATTTTCTAACCGACCAATCAGAATTCGTTATTTTGAACATGTAAACACACTGGTTGTTAATAAACATGATTGAATTGGAGACAGCTATATTTCAAGCGCAAACTAACTTATGTTAATTGAGTCTATTTAATGGGGTCTCAAAGCATTCATATACTAATTCTAATGACTTCTATGAACACAATAAAAGAACTCCATATATTTTTTCAGCAATTCATTCTTATTCATCTCCTTTCATGTGCCTTTAAGCTTTGTTTCATATTCTAGCATTGCTATATACAGTCCTAAGCGAAAGTGATTACATTTTATGATTTACTATATATATATATCCCACTCTTGACACAAGTATGAACAACTTCATATAATTGTATGGTTATACGAGTTTACTTAAAACAGTGTATACTTTAGTTAGGAGATAGCGAATACAGATCAATAAGAATTCTTTAATCAATTGATAATGTTCTAAAAATAAGTAAAAATAAAATCTGATAAGAGAGATACATGTACGGATATCGTCATTTATCAACTATTAAACAGGAAACAGACTTTATACATTGAAGCAGACGACCTTTGTAATTACTATTGGGGGGAAATTAACTTCCCGTTTCACAATTCTTACTTTTCTTCTTTTAGGCCTACCAAGCAAGACAGAAACGTCTTTATTGTTTTAATTTAAAAACGAAAGAACGTTGAAGATTTTCCATTTAACGTTAATTCTAAAAGAAAAGTAAAAGAACTCAATTAAACTTCCCGTTCTAGAACTAAAAAATGTGGGAACGGCGATGACGAAGACGACCCATATGGGATCTGTGTCAGTTAATGACTCTAATCTAATCTAATTGATTCGATTTAAAAGGCGAAGGTTTTTACAGGAGGAAAAAAGAGGCTGAAAAAAATAAAAATAAATCATAAACAAACATACACATACCAACGTTCGATGGTCCAGCAATGATCGGAATATTACACAAAATAACGTATAACAATATCAACACAAAATGATATAATCAAAGAAGTTAAAATAAGTAGATCTATTTTTAGACACAGGCAAATAGACCAGTTAACATAAAACTATGTATGAATACGCCCACACTTTCAGAACGGTAAAATACACATTTAAGCAGGCCTTCAAACAAATGTATGATCGATTAAACTAGCTTTTGTTAATTGACAATCATTTGGTATCCCAACTAGTTGCATAAGCGTGTAGGCCTAAATCAATAAATTATTGATTAAATAAAGGAAAGGAGAAAAGGAACTGAAAACGAGCTGCTACGCAATACATAATGTGTACACGCTCTCACGTTTGTCTGATAACGGATTTCCCCTCAATGGAAATTACAAACCTATGAAATTGGAATGAACCTTATAAAGGTTATCTACAAATGATAAGAGTAAAACATATTTTCTTTAAAGTATTGGCTGGAAGAAACCGTTCGGATAAAATGTTATAATGCCCCGCTTGGGCTAAATATTAATCCGTGAGGGTCGTATATTAACCCTTTACCAAACAATAACAACATTTAACCACCGTGGTGCAGACGACTATGAAAAACATCTTGACGAGCAATTTCTCATTTGCCTACATCGCTTTCTGTCCTATCAGAAGATTATTGTCGAATATCATCACAGTTTAGAATGTCGTCTGCAAACTCTTTCAATTTAGGACAGTCTAAAATTAGGCGTTTGGTAAAGGGTTATGCGAACTTCGTTCCATGCGTGAACGGTTAAATGTCAGTTTAAAAGATCCTTCTATTAAAATGCATATTAATTAGTAAGCAGAAAATGAAGATGATTGAATGAAATCACCACACATTTATAACTACGGAAAAAATGGACAGTTATTTTCCATTTCCTTTACGGGAAGCACCAGAATATGCACTCGTTCAGAATCACTCCAGCAACATTTTCAATTTGAGTGTATTGCGAAATTAGAAAGAGTTTTGAGGCATTAGCATGGATTTGGAATTCTTTAGAAAAGTCTCAATATACTCTCAGTCTCTTCCAAAACATTGCCAAATCAAAGTCCCAGTGTTGACATTGAACGATGTGACCACAATCACAAAATACTCTGATTATTGTCTTGTGTTGTCTTGTCTGTCTGTCTGTAAGTGTGTGATGCCTATCTTACGATAATTTCCGTATTTGCCGGTGAATGTCATAATCAGACCTAATGTTTGCTTTGATCGGTTGCTGTGCATTCATTATTTATTGATATAAAACAGCTAAACGGAAATACATTAGAAAAATCGAATTCAGAATAATAAAATATCAACCTAGTTTCGGTTTCAAAAAGACTGAAGTTACGGAGACGCTAGTATGATCTAGTTTGCATACTTTATGCCCAGAACAGTATTCTGGAAGTTGAAGAGATATTTTTCAAAATAATTCAATCGTCAACAATTCTTCACTAAAATAGATCAGAAATGGCGTCAATGGGCCTATGTATATCGAATCGTTAAGGTTACCGTCTATTTTGCGAAAAAGTCGATAAATTGAACATGATGTAAAATGTGGAAGTAACCAGCGTACTCTACCGTATTGTGAATTTTCAGTTAGTTTCCGTGTATAAAATGACCACGTGATTCAAGGAGACGCGTCTTCCATCATATCGGCATGGAATCTTCGGTGTTCTTATATTCTTAAAAAACGCTTTTTTTGGAAGGTTATCATTTCGAAGTTGTGGCATGTAGAGATTGGAATTGTGGGCCATTCGACATAATTTTCCACATCATTTATACATATATTTCTTTTTCTGTCTGATTCTACATACAGTGGAAAGTGGGCATTGCACCACTTCGATAAAGATCGAAAGTCCGAGGTCAATGATAGCAATAGAACTGCTCTTTACTTTATTTACTTTATTACGTCAAGGAATTGCGTTCTTAAAATTCTAAACAACATATCCTCTTTTCCAATATTGATATAAAAGTTTGCTTGCAGGCCTTCCAGCAGCCACTCACAAAAAGTAGGGAAAGGTAGGATTTCTGACAGAAAAGAAGGAAATAGTAGGAATATTTTTCCAAAAAAAGTAGGAATATTTTCAGATAAATTTTCAATTGATCATGGCAAATAACTTATCTGAGGAGGCGTTCTTAATGCCAAACCCTACAATTCCTTGTGTCATGTGGACTATTCCTATATACCAGGATGAAGACACTGGGTTCCTTTCATCAGATTGCTTTGAAGTGGTAGGCTTTCTGTGGATATTTAGCAGCGGTCTGGTAGAAAGACCTCATGCCTAACAACACCTCTTTGTACAACCGTGTTCTAGGATAGATAAAGTTGTGTTTGAGTCATTTCCTATCTCCATGTCAACAACACCAAAACACAACTTGGCTTTCCGGACACCCACTGCTAACAACTGCCTGCCCTTACACATTCCAACAATCATACTTCATGAAGTGGAGCATGCTTGTCTTAAGCAGATCTGCTGATTCAGAGTACAGTTCGTGGATAAGTGGCTCTTGCTTCTAGAAGAGTTCCATGAAAGATTAACAGAGGTCACGCATGGTTTTTGTCAAGAATGGCCTCAGCAAGTGTTTTTTTGCCCTTTTAGCTGACTACAAATATTTTGGTATCTGGAGTTCTTTTGTATTCTAGACTCTGTATGGTTCTTCATGCTCATGGCTGGTAAGTCAGTTATGAAATACTTGGAGACAGCTTTCCATTTGTGAAGTATTCTTTGCAGAGCCGGGACGAGTGTTAGCCAACGACACTGAACACACACGTCGCACATACACTCCATCATCCAGCCCCGGAGCTGCTAAGGGTTTCCCGCTGACATGTGTTGTACTTACCACTGAAAAATGTCCACTGCCAGTTGTTCAGCATCATCACCATACACACATATTTCTTTCATGAAGGTTACAAGGAATTAATGGCACAAACTCTGCAAACCCCGACCCCTTCTTATAGTCTTTGAGTTTTTTCCAAATTGCTCTGTTCACATATTGGCCATTACAACCAAGAGCTATTAACTGTTGTACATTCAGTTCAAAACCATTTTCAGTAAGTGTTTCAATAGTTCCCTCAGTTACCACATCAGATGGACCATATCCAAACAGTAGACTCTTGAGATATACAGTTGACACTTGTCACTTTTTAACATTCGAAATTCTCAGAAGAATGTCACTTTTTTTCTTGTATTGGCAAGTCCCCGTTTCATCAAACTGAATTGTAAATGGAACTTTACTGGAACCAATCTGATCAACCAGCCTTTTCCTTAGGAAAGATCCAATACCATCAGAAGTTAAGTAGATTTTGGGCTTGATCATGGTGAAGTCTGCAGACACTTGTCCTGGAAACATGGCTCTTAATAGTTCAGGATGACCATCACATGAACTGAACGACACCAGTTGCTGCAACATTCAATGCCCATAGAGCTTCAGCTTTTGTCACTTGTTTAGTGTGGGCAAGGGGCTGTTGGTACACACTTTTCCCAACATCTCCCCATTGAGTGCTTGTAAAAGTTGCAACAAACAGGGGTTTCTGTATCTTTTTATACTTTGTGCTTTGCATGGTTGATATCCTTTTGTAGACCAATGTTTGCACAAGAGAAAATAACGTTTTAGGAGAAGATCGCATGTATGGCAATCTTGCTTTGGGAGGCTATTACTGTGTAACTGTTCTCACCAACAAGTTTTCCTCGTCCCGTTTTCGTCCTGAACAAGTTTACGAGCTTCCGCAAAGGAAATGCCTTCTTTGTACTTGATTGTCAGAATATCCTTCTCATCTTTCCGAATTTGGCACTCCTTCGCATAGGCTACATGACCAGACTTGCAGTTAAAACAGCATGCAGGTGCGGTGCAGTGATCTGCGCCTACAAATGCGCATCTTTTATGAATTCATAACCAATTTTAACAGTTTGTGGAAGGTTTGGACAGCTGGAGGTAATGATGAAGGTGTTTGTTTAAGAACTCCATCTCTCTTGACACTGATCTGTCTAATATCAGAGACAAACTGGGACTTCAAGTTGTCCTTGTGGCATCGAGAGAGGAGCAGTATGTTAGATCCTTGCAACGGATTACTCCCTTACAAGAATTGAGTGTTGGGTGAGGAAAGATCTTTACAGGTTGATTGAGAAAGGTTTTGTGTTTCAGTATGTTTGTTGTTTGTTGCTTTGTGAAGCATTTGATGAGGATTGTGTTCTTTTTTAGTTTTTTGACTGACTTTGGAGTACCGAGAATACTTTTGATAGTTTTCTCGTTAGCAAAGGGTGACGTATGTGTGATAGGTTTGGATGAATCTTCTGCCTCAACAACAATAAATCTAGGAAAATTCAACGGTGAAGGTGAAGACTCCGCCTCTGATTCACTGTCAGAAAGGGTACGCTTGGAAGCTTTTATATGGGATTCCATATCAATTTAAAAAGTTCACCATCCTTGGTCCCCGCCAACCATGGAGCCCTACAAGGGGACTTAATCTGGGGAAACCCATCGCAGATCAAGTCAGGGTTACAAGGATGGTATACTCAGGGTGAAAGGGCTAGACTGGACAAATGTGTCCCAAAAGATGTCATTCCAAGCAAGCGACCTAAATTTGGGATGATACAGAATGTCAATCAAACACCAAATCTTTCATCTGATTGACCCATGGGCCACCGTCATGGGGTACTAAAGGTAAAGAAGTTTCAAATAAATTTGAAAATATGTCATACTGGTGGAAAAGATTGATGAAAAACAAAACATTGATGGATATAAGTTGTCCATGACAAGGCATGACCAGCCGATTGATCAGGTCGGGCCTTCCTGACCTCTCGTTTAGCCCAAATTCAGGACTGGTCAAGCTGGGTAAAACCATTGGCATTCCGCAAGTCTGTTGGGAGACTATCTCTCCAAAGATAAAACCGATTGTCGACACCAAGAACTAATCAAACCCACAAAAAGAGGGGCCCATACAGCAAACTGAGGATTCAATGCAAAACTATAGTAAGTGCTTCACAAACATGAAGCACTTACTATATTTTTGCATTGAACCCTTGAAATGACAAGTTAAGATTAATGATTAATATACAAGTATTCACATTCACCACATTGTTATATAATAAATAATCCATTGTTTTATCAACAAGCAGTTCTCCCTGCAAAAAAAAAATACCACATTAATATATTAATTGCAAATAGGAAATTTAAACCTTTTTACGGCATTGTTTATTTTATCAAACTGGAACTCCAGGTTGGGTGCAAGACACTATTTATAATCACTTATAATATTCAATAACCATCTCCGCTTCTAGTGAAAATAAACATTTGTCAAAACTTCAGTTTACTTAAATGCATTTTCCAAAATGAGACTTTGTGCCTGGTCCAAAATAGAACAGCAGATGATAATGATACAACAAAAATGACATGAAAATTTGGTTTTCTATATTTGAGAAAAAAGAATATATTTTTCCATTGGTCAAGTTCTATGAAATTTTCAAGAGCAGTTCAAAAACATTTGTTACACAGTTCAATAAAAGTGTTCATGAATTGTACTTAACGACTAATCTTTAAGGCTTCTTTTATTGTTAACATGGGTTTCACATTGCGTTGCATCCGCGTATTTCAGTTATGTTGTGATGCCCTACTCTAAACAATGCAGGAAGACCAATAACTGCCTATAAGGACTGGTCAAGCTGGGTAAAACCATTGGCATTCCATAAGTCAGTTGGGAGACTATCTCTCCCAAGGTAAATCCAATTGTTGACACCAAGAATTAATCAACCCCACAGAAAGAGGAGCCATGTAACTCCAAGTTATGTACTATAACAATCAGGCCACAGAAGCACAATCTTTAAGAAATCACAAACTGTTCAAGTGCACTTGAGAAATGTTAAATTGGACAACTCTTTAAAACAGTTCTTGAAAATAATCTAAAACATTTTTTTAACTTTTATTCTTAAACAGTTAATAAACTATCAATTGTTATCTTCTCCTAACAACTGAACTTCAAATTAGTCCCATCAAACGTTTCATAAAATGTACTTAAAAAGTTCTTGATCAATTCTTAGAGTAGTTCTAGTGCAATTCTTGAACTCCTCTTGACCTGTTTGAAAAATTTTATTCTTGAAAATTGAAACATTCTTAAAATGTACTGGATCAGTTTGTAGAAACCTTATGTACAATTCATGAACATCTGTTCTTTAGCAGTTCTTGAAGTAAATGTTGAAACACTGAAACTATGACTTTCATAAGTACACAGTATCATTTTACACACAAAAATCATTTTACACACAAAAAGTCTGTTCACTCTTATGTCCTACAGCTTTGTTTCATGACGAGGTGTCAAGTTTGCCAATATATTAGCATTTAAAAATTACTAATACAACCAAAAACAGTATTCATGAAATGTGTATGAATTAAATGTTAGTAATCAATTCTGAGGCCAATTCTAGACACAAAGGTAAATTATGAAGTGTTAGTAATCAATTCTGACGCCAAAGCTAGACACAAAGGCTTATTTACTCATAATTAACATTTGTTAAAACATTTTTATAGCATATAGTTACTCTCAGAGGAACTTTTAAATTGGAAACTTGAAGCAGTTAATTAGTCCACTTAATGAGACCTTCACACTTTAATTGTTCCCCCTTCTAGGTATCTTTATCATGTTGTCTATTTTTGTCTTCAATATGTTGGTCCAAAGCTAGTCTTGCCTTGG
Source organism: Cerastoderma edule (assembly GCA_947846245.1). NCBI lineage: Eukaryota > Metazoa > Mollusca > Bivalvia > Cardiida > Cardiidae > Cerastoderma > Cerastoderma edule. Next base: position 23,693,612 of record OX401407.1, on the reverse strand, counting down.
TGCCTGTATGGTCCTCTTCCTTGCTCTGGAGCATTTTACCATTTGTTCATAGTTAAGTATAATATTAATACACACCTTTTTCAAGCAACTCATTTACTTCCAATTCATTTGTTCAAGGATAATTTGTGTTGTCTGCTTTCCAAAACCTTTAATAATATCTGTTTAATTTCGTTGAGGAAAGATGTTCTAAGTAGCAAACCCAGGTTAGATCATAGTGGCCTGGATATAACGTATTTGCAAAAGCATGAAGTCGGCTCCAGCACTATAAGGGTTAATGCAAGGTTTTGTTTATTCCCATTGCTGGCACTTGCTTCTTCATCGTCACAGATGGATTTTTTATTTTCTCACGAAAATTCTTAACTTCTTTTTCCAACAATTCGGGTTGTTTACTTCTATCTTCGCTAGTTGAAATGATTGAAAACGATAAACAAATACAAGGGTTCCCTGTTACAGAGTCAGGAAACTGTGGGTTCCAATCCTGGATGATCCATTCAGATTGCTAACAGCAAGTTTGCATTGAATCGTTGATTTTATGTCCTTGTGCTTCATGCACTTGTGGTCTGGACATCATCACTATATGCCTGAAATTCTTGATGTGACAATACTTAAAATTAAAGTCACAAGATCATTTCAGCGCTATAAGGTGTTGGCCCCGTGTTGAATCACTTACGGGTCGTTAAATTGTAGCCTAGAAAGTAGTTCTTTGAAATACTGAAAGTCCCACTTCCAAGGTGTTTTCACAGAAAAGTGTTACATTTAGAGTTTATATATTGGTACTGTGTGATTGCTTTGTCTTCTCCTGCATGTTTTAAATGTGCTTTGTTTGTATTTTTAAGGACTAATTCTCCATGCGGCAAGAACCAAAGATGTCTGTTATCAGTCTGGGCGTGACCTCTACCATTTGAATTGACACGCCCCCTCTCTGGAAATCAGCAGATAGAGAAAAAACGGATCGATAGCGAAAAAACGGATCGGTCATGATGCATATTTACACATGAACGATGGTCTACGGTCGGCAACTTACGCAAAAATAGGGAAGACCAAGGAGGTCCTCCTGATGAAATGGAATTTGCAGATGTGAATCGATTATCCAAAAGAATCCGCGCATGCGTATAAACATTAAACTTTTTCATCATCTGCCATCTTGGATTTCAAGCTCGGGCCCGCTTCGATTCAAAATATGCTGATGACCCATCCTCTGTTATTTAGGGACAAAATGTTAAGTATTGTCATTTTTCAAAGCATTTGTCTTGTGTCGCCGAGTTCGCTGTTTTTGCTTTGCCGAGGCCGTGTTCATGGTAGGGCAAATAATATCAATTGCGAATATTTCTCATTTTACCCATGGTATATAAAGGAAAACTGCAGAACAATTTAGAATTTAAACGGAAATGTTTAAATTCAACAAGAGCCATGCCACATTTGTGTTACATTTTATTATCTTACTTTCTATGTTTTACAGTACATATAAGAATCACAATAAAATTAATATGAAAATAGGCAAAGCCTAAACCAGGCGAAAGAGATTTTTTCCTTCAGTTAATGAACAGTGCTAATTCTGGATTTGTATTACATATGTTCCCTTTGTATTGTATCAGTAATAGGCAAGAAAGCAGTGTCCTGTCAGAAGGCACTCCAATTTCAAAGAAATAGCCATTGTCAAGATAGTCCCGATAACTGGTCTCGAAGGCTATTGCTAATTTGACTGACGCCTTCGGTAGCGAAGCAGGATAAATGTCCAAATGATGAAAAAAGCTTCGTTCACAGATCATTATTGAGACTAGATAGTCATACAAATCAGACGTGTTTAATATATAACCTACGACACCAACTACTGTAATTTACCACTAAGGATATATATATAATTATAGTCCAGTCAACCTGTAAGTCAACCCACAACTAATTGCAACAGAAACAAATTTGTGATTTTATTATAGCTGCACACTTCCTTTATAACATATAAAAAGTCCTCAGAAATCCCATCAGGGGAAAATGCTGAAAAATGGATTTAAACTTTTTGAAAAATGCGAGTTTTTGCATGGTTCGAATGTACCACCATAGAAAAGTACATAGCGTGAACTGTCATCGGTAAATTTCGAGGTCAACTTGCTGTTGAAAGTCGCATGAAAGGGTAAGTTGAGCTTATTATCATTTACATATGCCCTTATCTGATAAAAAAACATAGTTGTATGTACATGATTACGTTTAAGATGAAAACTTATTTTTGAAATAGCCTGCAGAATGCTTTGTAATGGGTTTTCGTGGGTAATTTGAAAAATCTTTGTTTTGTTTAATTTTGCCCAAAACATCGATTTTATGACCATTCACACTCAAATATATCTTTAAACATGAATAAAATGACAAAAATGCACCTTACAATGACAAATATATAAAATAGATTTAAAATATTTACCTCGGAATAGCTGTTCTTTTATTAAACTACGGTGGCCAATTAGTGCCATTGTAGATAATGATTTGACGAAAACACAAGTTTCTCTTACTCACTCAATTAAATCGATCATGTTCATATGTTAGAATTAATTAAATCTTATTTTTTTTGCAAATAATGAAATAAATCTATTTATGATTTGTTTAATTGATTTTTACATTTGCTTGGTTTATTAATCTTTGGCAAAATAGATCGAATTGAAGGTTAAAGGTTTGAAGGTTAAAGATGAAGAGCAAATGTGGATGAGATAAAAATCGTCGGCAAATATCTGGTGGCGATTGTAATTTACTCTGAATGTGCATTTATCACTATAACCTATTGTATGATAAAGATATCATTATAGTCATAGTTTTCTTCTTATAACGTTTTTAATCATTATTTATCATTAATACATAATTATGTTGTATGAACTATGAAACTTAAGGTGAATTACGCTAAAGTATAACCTTCAATCAAAAGTAAGATAAAGCAAGTGTGGTTGTGTTTAATTTAATATTTTCATTTGCAGTGATGTTAACAGAATAATACCACTATTAAAAATGCTGCAGACAAAATCAAAGCACAATTAAGTGATGATAAATGCCTTTTTATCTATTTTCCATTTGCAGGTTAAAATGGATAGTCTTATCAAGAGTGCAAGAAGGTCACATTAACATTGTGGATTCCATACCATTTTGAGCTTCTTCCGTTGTGTTGGACATTAATGGAAGAACAAGACAATCAGAATTTCTCAAAATGTGGTGATTCACATGTTCAATGACACGGTTATTTCCAGAGCAACTTGAGGCCATTTCCTACTGAATAAATTGTTAAATGTAATACTTATGGGAATCTCTTTTAATACTGCATTGCTTTGAGAGGAAGTCACAATACATGAAGTTGAAAGCATGACCTGGACTTCCAAACCAAAGACAAATACTGAAACCTTTAGCGAGGTTGAACCCAATGAAATGATAAAACGTTAGTTAACATTTATGAACCCCTTATGTAAGAAGAAAAACCAGTTGAAGAAGTTTGTGGTGAAGTTGTTTTCAAAAGATGTAGGACAAACTTGAAAAGAAGCTCTTTGTTTGTCAAATCGCATTTCCAAGTTGTGTTTCATATATAAACAATGGCTGACCTACTACACACGTTTATTAAAGCCAAATGGTTGTATTGCTGAGAACTGTAAATTCAAGCCATCAGAGAAATGTAGCCCCATTCTAAAGCTCTGTTATCTTCCTATGTTATCTTCAAACTAAAGCCAAACATTACCTACGAGTCCAGATTTCTTCACTTATATGAAGGAAACCATCTAGTTTGTCAAAGCGATCTCGCATCGGTAATAGTTTTAACGGATCAAGTTTTTGAGCAGGTCCTTATTAGAAGTTCTAAGACAATAGGAAGAATAAAATGTGGTTATGGTTTGAAAGAATCACAGAGGAACCAATTGTTTTCGTTAATTCCTGTATGTACATACTACAATAATGCAATGCAGAAATATACAGGTGATCAGCATGTAGAAACCAGTCATTCGAGGGTGGAAAAAGATCAAACGGACAACCTAAACATAGACATCTACGTTGCGGACTGTACACTTGATAACATTGTGTCAGGTCGACGAGTATATATTGTCTAATTGTCGACTATGCAAAGTAAGAAGGCCAATTGAATATTAACAACATGGTTTATAAATACGATTCAGAATACAGTTTCATAGGTTAAAGCCAGTCCGTAACCCCAAACTCTCAATTAACGTTAAGAGAAATTGGAGAAGCAGCTCAAACTGGTCCGCATTTGCGTTTAACAGCTCCGGTTGATATATTGCATGACAATGAAGGAGTTATATTTAAGAAAGAGCTGTGTAGTTTCCCGCCATCACAATATGGGTCTTCTGTGTTATTGAAACTAGCTGACAAACCTTCCTCGATAAATGAAATATAAGCGCAGGTTGGCTGTAGTGTCAATAAATAGCTAGATGAGTCAGTTCAATATGTACACGACGACAGGGCACCCCTTTGTTCTTACGTTTGCCTTCGAAATATGGAGGAGCATTTGTTGGATATACGTGGAACATATTCTGGTGATGTCATTAGCAAACCTGCAATATTTGTATTTGATGGATGTTCAAATTGTCCTTCTGGAAAGGATTGTGTACAAAAGGAGCGCAGTGAAGGGGTATGTACCATAAAGGTGGTTTTACTCGAGGAAGTTTGTTCACTTCCAAAAACAGCAGTTTTTATCAAATACTGTGAATTGCCTTTAATTAAAATGCTCATGTAAAACAAAGTGTGACCGAAAAACCTTGATCTTGTAGACATACCTTCTTGGCCGTACCTGAGGGTGTGGGGAATGTCGGGGAGCAATCTTCGCTAATGCAGAAATTGTGCAAGAACGATGGAAAAGGGGAGTCTGTGAATATATTGAAATGCAAAAATAAGGGAACCCTATTACTGTTAACTATTTTCTAGATAGGATAGGGAGAATTTGCCTCTTCATAATCCGTAAACCAAAACTCATGACACCGTGTAATCGAACATATTCAATAAAGTGTTGTAACATGTATTTATTACATGTATTGCCTGTGCACTCACGTGATTTCTTGGATACGATAGAAATGAAACACAATCAAGTCTCATATCAATGCAATATGCCATCATGGCAGTATCTCAGAAGCTCAGAAATGGCACTGCATAGGCATGTTGCAAGCTGATGAATCCTAGAACAATGTTGCCAGGTTTATTGGGAAGTCAAAAAGTGATATTGCACGACCTGCAGCTTAACACCACCAGACTGGTGATGTTCAAATAAGGAGGGGCATGGGCACCTTAGGAAAACAACATTCCAGCAAGATCGCCTTTTATGGATTATTGCTTTGCGCAACTGTTTCGTAGCCGCACCATAACCAAGGCAGGAGATCCATACCGTGACAGGACTTCGAGTTTCTAGCAGTACAGTAAATCTGGGAAAAGGCATCCTTTTCATGGTGTCATCATGTCAAGGCTGAACAGATATTATCGTTTACGGTTGTGCTAGCAACATTAAGGTTGGCCTATAGGTGGCGTCATGTGGTCTTTTCGGATGAGTCGAGGTTCTGTCTGCGATTCTGATAGCATCGGCGTGGGGAGATACAAATGCACCACTATCTTGGAGCATGATTTCTTTTGGCGGGGAAGCATCGTGGTCTGGGGTGGTGTTTATTACGGTAGGAGAATATAACTTGTTCTTGTTCCTGGAAACCTGAATGGACACATTGATGAAATTTTCCGTCCTGTTGTTGTCCCATTTGCACATAGACTTAGTCTTCCAGGATAATAATTTCTGACCTCACAAGGCTCGTGTTGTGGTTGACTTCGTCAGGAAACAAGGCATCTTGACAATCCAGTTATCTGCGAAATAATCAGACCTCTCTCCTATTGAGCATGTATTGGATGTTGTTGGTAGGAGAGTCCGCGCACGTCGCCCCATACCAGCCAATCTTCAGGAATTTGGAGCAGCACTTCAGGAGAAATGACCCCCCCCACCCCACCCACCCCCCCTGATTCCGTGCATGTATTTCTGCATGTGGAGGTCATACCCGATCTCGATTTTGATATTGAATTTGATTGAATATCTGGTCTGTGTTTTAAACGAAATTAAAGATACCTCAATATTGAATTTAGGCGTCCCCTTATTTTTTAACGCTTAGTATACTCCATGTGTGTACACTTAATGACACATAGTGAGAAAGGGGCAATAGAATAGTACTACTTTTGCTGCTTTTCCCACTATGTTTCTTTCTTTATTTCATTTATTGTTTTTTAAGTTCACAAAACAAATGTAAAAATTCAAAAAATACCACATGAATATTGTATTGCTTGTGTCATATACTTCGTTTTTCTTATATAGGCATATATATGGATTTCGGTACCTTATTTAAGTGATTGTCTTTATATATAAGTTATCTAATACAAAAAAGGTGTGTTTTGTCTTTGATTTAAGTTTTAGAGAACAAGATTTGCCAGATAATATCGAATTCTAGCATAAAGGAATGCATTGACATGAAAAAAAAAATATTTAGTTTTAATGGATGGGTGGGGTAAGTTGACCCCTTTCAATTTACAATATTTATAGGAATAAAAGAAGGCAAACTGATGTGAATGATCAATAAACATGTAGATAGAGTATAACGCTTATCAAAACATCATTTTCGTGTGAATTGTTGGGGTTTTGTTCCATTTTGGTAGATATATACAAATATGCGATTTTTTCCAAAAGGCCTGAAAGTAGCAATAATAAAACGAGTTTTTAACCAATTTCCCCTGAAGGGATTTTGGAGGACTTTTTTTCTGTCATCTCTTATACATTCATGATAACTTTAAAAGAGATTTCGTTTCTGTTGCAATTAGTTGACGGTTGAGTCCATTTTTTTCATAGGATGACTGGACTATTATATGAATTGCTAACCATTATGAATGGTACATAGTCATTAGACAGAAGTATAGTTATTATGCGTTTGATACTTCGGCTTGTATGATATTCTTTCAAAAGTCATCGCATCACAACTTTTTAAATTTCTAACCAAAGAGCAATGATATTCGTATGGGTTAAATAGTCAGTGTCTAGGTAAGAATATTGGCAGGTTCTGGTGGGGAAATAACAGGAGCAGGGATTAATGTCCATTGATACAACTGAAACACTCTGTTGAAAATGGTGTTAAACCATAATCCAACAATAGCATCTAAGACTTATTAATATTTATGTATGGTTGGATGCTATCAATGAATACTCCAGCCCATAACCATATTTAAGCTGCGATCCAGGTCCTACACAAAACTTGGGGGTGGGTGGGGGAGGGTTGGAACGCTTCTTCACGTTGAATTATTTTGACTAAACCACAGAGTGACGATGTATGGGGTAAGTGATCAGTGGCTTAGAAGGTTTATTTGCAGGGACTGATGAGGAAATAATAGGAGCAGGGATATGTCTATTGACACAACTGAAACATTCTGTTGAAAATGTTGTTAAACCATAATCAAACATAGCATCTAAGACTAATTATCATGTATGTGTGGTTGGTGATTCTCGCTAGTTATTCTAATGTTTTAGCTGTCCTACCCATATCAGTAATGCAATGAGAAAAAGAAGACTCTGTTCGGGCAATATCAAAACCACCAAACTATAGAATTTGAATTCCAAAATCTCTCCATGCAAAATGAGAATTCAACGCAAGACTTCAGTAAGTACTTCATAAATGTGAAGCACTTACTGTATTGTCTTGCACTGAAACCTTGATATGTAGAATTTACTCTTCACCAAATTGTATGTTGTAAGTATATGTTTTCTCTGAATCATTCTTAAAACCTTTCACAACATATGCTTTAGTGATGAAATAGAGGAAAAATTTGTATTATGAAGGAAATCCATCATTGTGAAAATTCTTTGAAATTATCTACAGCACCAAAAGCCCTTCTGTAATAAGTTGAAACAAACAAAAGATAATTCTATTGTTAAACAATTGACAAAATTTATTCAGGGTAATTAGTAGTAATAACAAACACTTTTCTCAATAGAATATGTAGAGATCTATACACAAATTTGTTCAAATGATCAGCCATAGTGGTAGCTGTTACGTCTTTACGTAACATAAATAAAGTAAAAGACTGATTTTTGGTCACAAATCTTTATAGTCATTACTTCACGTTTTTCCTGGAAAAGGCCAAAACTAATCTCCTTATTGAAGAGTATTCATTTATCAAAGTTCCGTTGTATAAGGGAGTTAACTCAGTATTGACTCTGTTAGAAGTATGAAGCATTGCTCTCCCTTTAACTATAAAAGACTTCAATATACCACAGTAGCCTTTATCTGGTTTAACCTTCTGCAAAATGCAATGCATGATTTACTTTATGTAGTTTAAATAAAGAAAGTTATATAAGTTTGCATATTTTCCACATTTAAACATAACCTTTGCTGCAATGATGTGCCAATAACATGTTACTCCTTTAAACAAACTATTGATTAAAGTATTCTTTCCAAACGTTTTATCATCTTGAATATTTCCCAATTTTCAAAAAGGAGTCCAATTTGAGAACAAAGCACAGAATATTTGTAAATTCCTATAACTTTTACATCTTCTATTGAAAGTAAACAGGCAACATTTCATCATTTATCCTTAAACCTTTATTCAAGCCCTATTTGTGACTGTTACCAATGAAAGCAATAGCAGACCATAAGAAAATTGCATAAATTAACTATGACATTTGATTTAAACTATAATGAGAAAAAGGATAACTGCTCATTTAGTCATTTGACTATATTCATGATTTTGTCAAAGTGTTTTCCTAAAAGACTCCTGCAACATGCAAAGCATTATAAAAGTTAGAAGGAATTAAACATATCTTTAACAGAGAATAAGAAGCCAATGTGATGCAAGGTAATCTTTCAAAACAATGTTTCGATTAAATAATAACAATATCTTTTACCCAATAGTATTTAGAAATGATAATTGTTTATGCTTTATTGCTAGGAATGTCCAAATGATTTCAAAATGTCCAAAATGTAAAGGCCTCATTGTTTGAAATAGAAATTATTTGCAACCAAAAGTGTTTGTAATCAGAAAAAAGAGAGCATTTTTGTAAAGAATAAAATCATTGTGACAAAAGGGAAAACTTGCTGTAGAAATAATTTAGTTACCATTGTGGCTTTACTCAAATCTGTTATGCCCCACTTGCTTCAAAAAGTGTTTACATAAGTTAACAATACCAAACCCCACATTTTTTACTGTCCCAAATTGAAAGTGTTTGCAGACATTTCAAAATGTGATGAAATTGAAAAGTATTTTTTGGATAGGGTAGAAAACATTGTGGGAAAAGGAAAAAATTTCCCCACAATGTTTTCCTTAGTCGTCTTCAACTAAGTGGTTAAATTTTAGTTTTGTTTGGTAATGGGTTAACTGGTTTACTATTGAAACTAAGCAGATATTATTGTAATTTATTAAACAATAATTCACCCTATTTCACCTTTTGCAGTAAAAATGTCCCTCGAATCAGTGGTAAAATATGTAATAAATTGAACCAGCAATATGTATTTCAGTTTTAAATCCTACCTGCTGCCCTAATCATATTGTACAAAATAATGAATGAAAACTCTTACTGTCCCATGATTTTACTTTTAACCCAAGTCTCTTAAACATTATGGGAAAAGTTTCTTTCATCTCACAAATTGAGACAGTCTTGCTACAACTATCTATCAGTATTGGAAATACATGTGCATTTCTGTCAGTCTTGTTTATGTTGTGCTACAAAACATAGATTCCACACATGTTTTAGATTTAAACATTAAGAGAAAAAAAAATGCAGGGTTAATTTCCATACAGATCTTCATCTGCTCTCTTTTTGTTAAGGTAATCTTTCATGTCACCACTTTCATGTACAGTTCCTCCTCAGGCACAAATATTTCTGTTTAAAAGAGATAATGGAAGAAACATAAGTTTAAAACAAAATCCATGTTAAAATGGTTCTTTCTTTATCACTGTACCTTGTACATAGCTGACGTGTTTTGATTATGTACATAAAACATGAATGTTGAATAGATATCATTTCAAAAATACATGTACTGTAGAGTCTTCTTTGTATTCCCAAACTTTGTTTTAAATATCTTTTAATTGGCAACATGTTTGCCAAAATCTTGTTATAGAATTACTTATGATGTCTTTGTTCATTTTCATTTCGTTGTAATCATTATCTGAATCTCAAAAATTTGAAAAGGTCAGGCGATTTGGTTCATGTCATAGCAAGGTTTAAACATACATGGTTTGATCCCACAGTGGTATAATGGTTAGCGGTGTGGACCTGGGTTTGATCCTCAAAGGCATTCACCTAAATTGCTATGTAGTGTTTTTTGGCAAGTAACATTTCCTAGCCTTATACTGGAAGGTTATCAAGACATGTACCATTACCCACAAAACGGAGCCATCTACAGTAATGGAAAAACAAATCTATTCCAGCCACTTGTTTGAAAATCATTAGTCATTATGCATCCTTTTACATCATTGTTTATGAAGAGTTCTCATCAAATTATGAATGGAAGGAAGATAAAGTAATCTTAATTGGAAAATATTGCAGTGCAGCTTTTCTCTAGAAAAAACATGCTAAGAGGATGTATTGCTATGTACACAAACTAAAAACCATAAAATTTATGTATGACATAGTGTTGAAACAGTATAAAACACCTGTATTTCAGGTAAAACCTTCTTTCTAAAGTAAAAAACCTCTTCAAACAAGTTTCCTTGTTTATCCGATCTGAATTTGCAAGGTATTATTCATAGCATCATTACTCATGAAAAAGATAAGTTGTACTTACATGTGCTTATAAAAAAAAAATCTACCCATATCTTTATGCAGTAACACAACATTCATTTCTTTGGTTGCTGGTTCACATTAAAAGATTTTGACCTTCACACAGTCTGAACTATGGCTGATTCTGGAAAGCAGACAAATGAAATTAACTCAAAAGTTATTACTGCCTTTCCCGACTATGTTTCCATTAATAATCGGTGAAAAGGCAGACGTTTTGGAATTCATCATGATAGGTAGATTCAAATAGCAAAGAACCCGTCAATAAAAAAAAACATGCACATCGTCAATCCAAAAACAAGAATCCAATACGGATCAAGATTAAGTGTACTAAATACTACCTCGACACATAGATGCGGTAACATAAAATCAATATATGGAGTTAGGCCTATACAGAGATCGTAACATACATCTTGTTTGTAAACATAAAATGACGGGTTGTCTTTCAATTATTCATGTCACTTTACGCAAAATAGACTGTAAAAATATGTGGTTTTTATACGAAAATGAAAGCGTACAAAAATTTATTTACCTTCATCGTTGTTGATGTTCGTTCAACAAGGCGGTCATTTCATTCCATTTAAGATTTGAAGCAGTGATCAGAGAGGGGTGATGAATTGTAAAGAAACTGATTTGTCACGTGATACACAAAAACGGAAAATGTAATATGTTACAGTTCTTTGTGTAATCACCATGTCAACATGTGTAGAATCGACTGGATTTAGGATGAGAGACGCCACCTTCACCAAATAAACGGAAAAGAATGAAATGCGGTCTAAATTTTACAAAATAATTTATTGTTTAAGGTTTTTTAAAAAATATTTGGAGGAAAATCCTTCCATATTTTATTTGTTAACTTTATTTTTCCACATCATTGCTACCAAAAAAGCTGAACAAAAATAAATTTTTGGACAAGATGGCGCCATATGGACTCGGAACGAGGCTGCAAAAGCATGGCTGAAAAAAAAGTCCTTTAGGGTTCTGAGTCAATCGGAAACCTTGGTTTTGTAGGTACATTCTTTCGTTTCGTACGTGCAACATATAGGCAGTCTTTCGCCCGTATTATCTCATCATTTTCAGAAGGGCTACAAAGAACATTACAGCTCAACAACAATTCATCAGCCTGGAACTTTGTACCATTACAAATGCAAGCTTCATCACAGTAATGTAAATGGAAAGGTGCTTTCAAATCACATCATGAGTTTCTCATGCTTGTTGAAAGAAGGCTTGAAATAGAACAATTCCTGCAATATTTTGGAATGGAAAGTGGCTCGTCGATACCAAACAAGAATGTTCCCAATGTCAAGAAGTCTATAACAGAACGGCGCCTTGAAATGTATGAAGTTCTGAAGAAGTTTATGAGCCACTATGGTTACATACAAAGTTGCAATGCTAGTACAACAGCCAACGTTGATGATAGTGTTTTCAATTACTGCTGTAATCTTTGCCACTGGGTTGTACCCAAGTTACTCATGAACTGACTTGGTTTAGATTTAACAGGTTGATCATTTTGAGCAAGTTTGATCAAATTGGGCTGTAAATGTAGCTTTCAGAGTGTAAACGGGTGTTTTCTAAGATTTGACTTTGTGAACTACTTTTTGATTCCATTCCACCCATGATCAAAGTTAATCAAGTTATTATCAAGGTTAACATTTTGAGCAAGTTTGATAAGCACTCTGGATGTCTTAAAAAATTAAGCTGTAGACCTCTTCGATATACATTGTACAAACAGTGTTGCCTTTAGAATGTAAACAAGATTTATCAAACTTACGCAAATATTCTAAGAAACTTTGAAGGGTAAGAGAAAGCGAGTTCCAGACAGATTGGGTCGAATTTTTTACCATAATATTGTAAACAATAGTAATTTATGATGTGACATAGTGACCATTTTTCTAAACCCATCCCATCTTCTATGATCTAATTCGACCCACATATCATCAAGAAAACATAATATGCCATTTTGAAGCAGAACTGACCTACTTTTTGACTCCACCTAACCATGATCGAAGTTGATCAATATATTATCAAGGTAAACATCCTGACATGTGGCTTCTAATGTGTAAACCAGATTTTCAAAGAGTGGACCTAGTGAACTTTTATACCCTACCCCACCCATGATCAAATTCGGTCAAGATATCATCAAGGTAATATTTCTCTAGTGACCTACTTTTTGACCCCACACCACACATGATCGAACTCTATTGAAATATCATCAAGGTTATCATTCTAAGCAAGTTTGATCAAGATTGGGTTGAAAATGTGGCTTCTAGAGTGTGAACAAGATTTTCTAAGATTTTACCTAGTGACCTACTTTTTACCCCAGCCCACCCATGATCACACTCGATCGAGATATCGTCATGGTTATCATCCTGAGTAAGTTTGATAAAGAATGGGCTTTAAATGTGGCTCCCAGAGTGTAAACAAGATTTTTCTAAGATTTGACCTTGTGACCTACTTTTTGACCCCACACTACCCATGTTCAAACTTAATCAAGATATCATCAAGGTTAACAGTCTGAGCAAGTTTTATAAAGATTGGTCAGAAAATGTGACTTCTAGAGTGTAAACAAGATTTTTCAAAGATTTGACCTAGTGACCTACTTTTTGACCCTGCACCAACCATGATCAAAATCTATTGAGATATCATCAAGGTTATTATCCTTAGCAAGTTTGATCAAGATTAGGCAGAAAATGTGGCTTCTAGAGTGTAAACAAGGTTTTTTCAAAGATTTGACCTAGTGACCTACTTTTTGACCCCACCCCACCCATGATCGAGATATCATCAAGGTAAACATCCTGAGCAAGTATAAGGAAAAATGGGCCAAAAATGTGGCTTCTAGAGTGTAAACGCTGAAATTGTTGACGAAGCACGCACACACGACAGACGACGGACATTCAAGTATCCTAAAATCTCACCCTGAGCAGAGCTCAGGTGAGCTAAAAAACGTTAAGGTGTTGTTCACAGAAGAGAAAATTTGAAAGACAAAAAGTTCTTTGAAACAAAACAATACAGCTTTTGTATTGCTATTTGAAATTAAAATCAATTCAGGAAGGTCAATTTATCTAAGTCCGTACTGCTTATATGCAGTAAACCTCAAAAGGGATGTTCCACTTTTGTATTAAAAACATGTTAATTCAATGTACACACAATTTAAAGAATTAAAAACTATCAAATTTTGCTCTCATTGACTATTGTACAGCTGTTGTGCATTCCAAAATTATTCAAGACTGCAAATCTCTGAGCAAGTCCCTTTAATATTAAATGGATGTTAAAACAAGAGGGCAATCATGGCCCAAGAACCGCTCACCTGAGATTACCAACTATTTGAAGAATAGCAAGAAACATTGCTTTTACTGTTTACACAGAGTTTCTTGCGCTTCTATGAATTGACCTTTTTTTTATTCCCATTTTACAAGTTGGACACTGTATGCTTGATGTGGGACGTTAAAATGGTACATAATTCTTACAATGCAGAAACTGAATATTTTACTTTTACAGATTGAATGTACGAAGATCAGCCTGCACTTTTTTCCAATATGATCTATTGTTGCCGTTTTTTGGTTATCATTTGGCATATTTGGACATCCAAATTGATATTGATGTATTTTGTTAATAATTCTACCATACATGTATATAGTGAAAATGCAAACAGGTTCATATTTTAACGCATCCTGGTGGCCATGCTTTTTTTTAAATATAAAAATTCTTCGAACAATCTTTAAAAAGGGGCCCAAAAAGAACATTCCTGCAGAATTAATTCTGAAATCCGATCAGTGGTTTCTGACAAGATTTTTCTTGTTGTTGTAACCAAATATAGACATGGCAGCTATCTTGGTGACATGACTAATTTTGCTTTGACAAATCTTTCTCCCTTCCAACTAGGGATTCTCAGCATGACATCGATTTTCCAAAGAGGTTTGGGAAGAAAATATTTTAATTAAGTTGTAAATTTTACCATACATGTATAAAAGTGAAAACAAAAACACTTTCAAAGTTCAACGCACCCTGGTAACCGTTTTTCGAGATATATTTTTACCTATATTTATAGAAGGGCCCCCAAAGGACATTCCTGTGAAGTTATTTTAAAAATCTGACCAGTGGTTTTTGATAAGATTTTTTAAAGGTTTTTACCAAATATGGGCATATTTGACAAATCTTTCTCCCCTCTAACTAGGGATGCTTCACATGATATCTCATTGAAATTGGCCCAGAGGTTTGGAAAAAAAAGATGTTTGTAAAGATGTAAATCTTGGCATACATGTATAAAGTGAAAACAAAAACGTGTTCAAAGTTCGACGCAGCCTGGCGGCCATGTTTTTCAAGATATCAAAATTCTTTGAACAATTTTTGAAAAGAGGCCCCCAAAGAACATTCCTGCGAAATTATTTTATAAATCTGACTAGTGGTTTTTGATAAGATATTTTAAAGGTCTTTACCAAATATGGGCATATTTGACAAATCTTTCTCCCCTCCAACTAGGGATGCTTCACATGATATCTCATTGAAATTGGCCCAGAGGTTTGGAAAAAAAAAGATGTTTGTGAAGTTATTAATTATAGCATACATGTATATAGTGAAAACAAAAATACGTTCCAAGCTCAACGCAGCCTGGCGGCCATGTTTTTTGAGATATCAAAATTCTTTGAACAACTATTGAAAAGAAGCCCCCACAGAACTTTCCCATGAAATGACCAGTGGTTTTTGACAAGAAGATTGTTTTAAGGTTTTTACCAAATATGGGCATGGCAGCCTTTTTGATCACATGACTAATTTCTTTTTGACAAATCTTTCTCCCCTCCAACTAGGGATACTTCACATGATATCTCATTGAAATTGGCTCAGAGGTTTGGAAATAAAGATGTTTGTTAAGTTTTAGCATACATTATATAGTGAAAACAAAAACGCGTTCAAAGTTCAACGCAGCCTGGCGGCCATGTTTTTCAAGATATCAAAATTCTTTGAACAACTTTTGACAAGAGCCCCCTAAAGAAAATTCCTGTGAAATTATTTTAAATTATGACCAATGCTTTCAGACAAGAAGTTTTTTTTAAAAATTGCAGAATTTCCCCTTTCTTCATGCCATGGCAACCACAGTTCTGCATGGAATTTATTTTTTTGAACAATTTTTGAAGAGCATCACCCAAGATTGGCCCAATGGTTTAGGAGAAGATGTTTGAAGAAATTGTTGACGACGGACGACAGACATTGGGCAATCACAAAAACTCACCTTGAGCACTTTGTGCTCAGGTGAGCTAAAAACCTGGATTTCATTACTTTACCAGGGATTCAAAATTGACTGTATTTGATAGCAAACACATACTACTGGGTTTCTGCTTGGCAGTACATTCTTGTTGAATCATGCTTCTCCTTACGGGCCACTTATCATGATACCTTGTAGGTTTATAATCACTTAGCTCTGAAATCAAATACAAAATCCGCGAAAAGTAAATCTTATAATAAAGTTTCATTTGCAGTGTTCTCAATAAGAATTGGTTGAACAGGGCGTGGGTGTGTGTGTGTGTGTGTACTGGTACAGCTGTATTGGTGAGGACTCATATATGAAAACACACCAACAACGTGAGGACGTTTCACTTTCAGAGGACTTACACATGGGTCCTCAAAATGTTTTTGCATAAAAGTCCTCGCTATGATGAGTTACATCAAATACTATGAAAATTACGAAGTACTTAGTTTGATGTGCAAACAAGTTTTACTTACACACAACACTTTACAGCGATTGCTTGTTGTCACATGACCTGAAACGGCAAACGTGTAATCAATAAATTCCTAGTTCACATTCTGACTAATCACATCATTTGTCACAACCTGATGTTTTTGATTTTACGGACTTCTTCGGATTTCGTCCTTGCACTATAGACTGGCACCTGTTGCAGACTCCGAAATATGACGGAACCATTGCAGAAAACGAAAACTTAATATGGCTTCAGGAAGCAGAGCAGTTGGTTTCGTTTAAGCAAAAAGCTACTCAAGCTACGATCAACTGTCGACTTCTGCTTATCTAATGGTGTAGAACAGAACCAAGCAAAAAAAGTGTTTACTTATTCTCACCAAAGACCTAATAAACACAGATAAGCAACTCTGCAAAATACCGTTCTTTCTCGCGTTGACATCTCGTTCGCGAGATTTTGCCTTCCTGTAAATACAGACGCTTTATTTTGTTAATCAAAGCGTCTGCCGTCGCTGATCAGCTATGGTAGCCCTTTTATTGACCCTCCCGACCCCAAAAACCAATAAACAGATGGCCACCAGCTGTGGTGCCCTGCTGTGATAATTACCGGGGATTATAACTTATTGTAATATTGCACTTTGTCAAACTGAAATGTTAAGCTAAATTTTATGACGGAGGAAAATTTCATCAGCAAAATTTACTGTTTAAATATTAGCTTAAATCTATACTTTTGTGGAATGGGTCTCTAAATGGGAATTATCTTTTTTGCGGCATATCATGTACAATATTCTATGAAATAATAATTCGTAATGGGGAACATTCTATTTTCTTTGAAAAATGTACTCAATACCATCATCATCACCATCTGCATTATCATCATCATCAACAATGTTAGAATTATATTATTAAACAACAACTAGCTAAAGGTTTTATCCATTCTAATAAAATCTAGATATAAAAAAATAAATGCATGTGTATTTCTATTTATGAATGAAAAATGATCGTTCGGATAAATTTTTAAATAAAGATAAACGTTCAGGAAGAAACTTCATCATTTCTGTTTCAATAAGAAATTTTCTGTAAGTAGATCATGGTCACGTGAAACATTCTCATTCCAGTGAACGGTCTTCAGATTTCTAAAACAACTTGGCACAAGAAAGAACGTATGCCTGACTTTTTTTTTTAAGAGATACAGACTTGGCTACCTAACTTCAAAAAGCAACCTTACATGTGATATAAATGGAATTAATGTACGAATTTGTAGAAAAAAATATTTAGCATATAAACCATTGTTTTCAATAAATGAAAACTTCATTTTTCCCTTATCAAAATTCTAGATAATTCGAAAAAGAAGGGTTAACGTGCCCATTGTTTATCAAGTAATACAGGAAGCTTGCATCATACTATTGTACTTTATTGTCAACTGAGAATTTGAGTTATTCCCGTGGGGGTTAAGAAAACAGACACTCCAAAGACTAGGCTACCTTTAGAATTACATTTTGTATTAGATCTTTTTAGAGTGTCTTCTCGGCTTGAGCCATATACTTCTGCGCACAAATATGCACGCGAGTCTGCTTTTTATTTCATGATTTGCAGCATGTTGATGTCATACACTTCCAGCACACACAAACATGCTGTCATTAGCGGCAAATTTTACACTTTCTTTGCATGGCAATTATTTCCAGCTGAACCATACAGAACATATCGTTACATCTTCCACGTATACAGTTTATATACAATAAGAGAGTACTAAGAATAAATTCGAATTAAAAAAAAAACTAGACCAGATAGAATTTAAATGCCTCTGAACATCACAAAAATGTATATATAAGTCCTTGATCTTCAATTGGTCGATAAAAATATGTGTAATGAATCAAAGTTTGTCTAAATCAACCCATATTTTGTTTTTGTTTCCGAGGAGTTAGACAAAAACTATTGCTCTACTACTAAAACATTCAACCATATGATTTCAAAAAAAAACAAGACCAGATAAGAGAATTTAAATGCCTCTGAACATCACAAAAATGTATAAAAGTCCTTGATCTTCAATTGGTCGATAACAATATGTGTAATGAATCAAAGTTTGTCTAAATCAACCCATATTTTGTTTTTGTTTTCGATGAGTTGGACAAAAACTATTGCTCAACTACTGAAACACATAGGCGTAGGAGCGTTTCCAACATTGGGGGGCCAACTTCAGATGAGGACCGGTCTAAGAATAAATGTTCCTAAACTTTCTCATGACTAATCATGCGTCTACAAATTCAATATCATTAAATGAATTAAAAGAAAGTGTATGAAAATGTTTATCTTAGTTAAGACAAAATAACCAAAAGAAAAAGAAAATAGGATTAGCCAGGTCTCGATCTCACACGGAAAGCATATTATCTTGATTTCAACTACAACCACCATGCTATCACAGCCACGAGTTCGTCTACATTTACAATTAAAAAATGAGTATATTTAAATACAATATAGGGTCTGACTGCTTAGAGTACATTTTGCATCACTGTTTTTGTTAGTCGAAACTACTTTCCGTGAGCTGAGATAAACCTGATGTATTCAGATTGCTATTTGCGATGATGACGTCAAAATGATTTGGTTAACAATTGTTCGTAACAAAAGGGAATTGGTATTAAATAAAGCACAAAATACACTTTTATATTAATTCTGCTGTTAAATTGCATTTCTTTCATTTTTTCTTTCCAAAAATCTTCATCTTCCATTGTGAATATCAGGGGGCAAATACTCTGCCCCCGTCTGGATATTGGGGGGGACCCCTCTGGCCCCCCGGCTCCTACACCTATGAAACCATATGATTTCAAAAAAACAAGACCAGATAAGAGAATTTAACTGCCTCTCAACATCACAAAAATGTATAAAAGTCCTTGATCTTCAATTGGTTGATAACACTATGTGTAATGAATCAAAGTTTGTCTAAATCAACCCATATTTTGTTTTTGCTTTCGAGGAGTTAGACAAAACTATTGCTCTACTACTAAAACATGCAACCATACCCTTTCAAAAACCCAAGACCAGATAAGAGAATTTAACTGCCTCTTAACATCACAAAAATGTATAAAAGTCCTTGATCTTCAATTGGTCGATAAAACTATGTGTAATGAATCAAAGTTTGTCTCAATCAACCCATATTTTGTTTTTGTTTCTGAGGAGTTATACAAATACTCTACCATCGAGATCTTTGAAAGAGAGCTCCCAAAGACACCATCACGTCTGATCAGTAAAAAAGAGTCAGTGTCAGTCACCGATAGGTTATGAAGTGTTCTCTGAACCATTGCATTACGCTTTCAACGTTGCATAATCGTTCATGTGAAACGTTACAGCACAAACATGCAAGTCGTTTTGATGTTTTCAGTGAATACATATAAACAAAGAATAACCATTTACCTTTCATTTCCATGATATGGTCATTAGTATCTAGTTAGCTAATGTCAACCCTTAAATACCTCTCTTATAATTTCATATCACTGAAGACTAGACTGGTATTGTGAGGATTGCAAACACTGGTTCCACCCATCGTGTCTTGGACTGGTTGATGAGCCAGAAGAGTTTCACTGCCCTTCTTGTAAAAAATAAACAAACTTTAAAGTAATTTTCTGTTATTTACTCAACAGTTTCATTAGTGATTTGATTTGTTTTACTATACGCACACCTGTTTCATCAAAAGAAAATAAATATAACCTACATATTAAGCATGAGGGTACTCATAAATCTTGTCTCAATCATGAAATCTCAAACATATTTATGTGGGGGATAGTCACGGAAAGTGGTATGAGATATCGCAAATGGAAACCGGTACATCATAGATATTCGGACTGAGTGAAGTCACGGATAGCTTCATGATAAATCTTGACTTGATGCTGGTATTACATTTATATTTCGTGTAAGGGTAGTCACAGATAGCTGCATGATAACTCTTGACTTTTTGCTGGTATTACATTCATACTTCGTGTAAGGGTAGTCATGGATAGCTACATGATACATCCTGACTTAATTTTGGTATTACATTTATATTTCGTGTGAGGGTAGTCATGGATAGCTACATGATAACTCTTGACTTGTTGCTGGTATTACATTCATACTTCGTGTGAGAGTAGTCACAGATAGCTACATGATAAATCATGACTTGATGCTGGTATTACATTTATATTTCGTATGAGGGTAGTCACGGATAACTTCATGATAACTCTTGATTTGTTGCTGGTATTACATTCATACTTCATGTGAGGGTAGTCACGGATAGCTACATGATAGATCCTGACTTGATGCTGGTATTACATTCATATATCGTGTGAAGGTAGTCACGGATAGCTACATGATAACTCTTGACTTGGTGCTAGTATAACATTCATATTTCGTTTGTGGGTAGTCACGGATAGCAACATGACTAATCGTGACTTGGTGCTGGTATTTCATTCATACTTCGTGTCAGGGTAGTCACGGATAGCAACATGATAAATTCTGAAATGATGCAGATTTTACATATATATTTCGTGTGAGGGTAGTCACGGATAGCTTTATGATTACTCTTGATTTGTTGCTGGTATTACATTCATATTTCGTGTAATGGTAGTCACGGATAGCTAGATGATATCTTTTTATGGATACGGGTATATAAACCATAACAGTTTTGAAGGTAGCCACAGATAGATACGTGATAAATCTTTACTGGATGATGAAATTAGGCAGGTATATTTTCACCATGATTCTTGACTGAATGCTGGTTTATTATTCATGTTGTCTAGTTTCTTGTATCTTTGATGCCGTCTGTATAAATAGGCGCAGTATCCTTTATTCGTTTTTCGAAACCATTATTTCACCTTTATTTTACACATAGCATACATCCATTTTTCCTTTCAAAACGCCCTCCGTACACACCTTCCGAAAATGGTGGAGTATTGCAATAAATTTGCGAAGCTGTTGGTTGAAAAATAACACTCTTAGACCAACGTTTTATTTAGGAAATAAGGACATACTCGAATAAACATAGAGCTAGACGAGCGAGTGTACATGGATTTCTGTTGGGTCGAGTGGTTAATGTTGCAGGGGTTGTCCCTAAAGGGCACGGATTCGATCCTTTTCTGTACCACTGAGTTTGTGAAGATTTCCTTTAGCGAGACACTAATGAGCCCAAACCCAGTATTAACAAGTTAGAGGTAATCAGTAATATGCCTGAAAATTTGTAAACGATGCGTTAAACACCAGTTACAACACTGTCCTATCGGATAATTAGAAAAAAGTTGAAATCTTGTAATGAAAAGACGTGTGAATATTGACTTATCATAGTTTCGAAAGATAGGCCTGTTTTCTATAGTGATTGAAACTGCCTAATAACTGTGTATAGATTCAAAATTTAATAAGGTGTTTATGCGTGAATATCAATTGAAACAAATGTAAAATCCAAATGGAAATTATTTGAAATAACATATTTTCACGTTCTATCTTACTTTCAAGTCTTTCTTAGACAGACGGACGGACAAATACGTATGAACTTCATGGGTCTAAATAACTCCCATGCACCACCCTGATTAATGAGTATTCATCTGGACAAGTTTAGGGGATTTAATTGAGAACATTGGAAAATTCATGCCAGTCAAAAAAGCTCAGTTTATAAGGTCCTTGTTTATGTATTCGAGACACATTATGTCCAGCCAAGGGATCGGACATTTGACTCACAATGCGTAAGGTATTGGGTGGGAAGAAATTAACCATATTGTAGATCAAGCTCAGGCAATATGCTGTCAGATTCTGAAACCAACTGACATTTTTGTATCAATTTCAGTTTCATTGTCATTTTGAAATCAACAGAATTGGGTGCACTGTCCTCCTTGAACAATAAACTATATATGTTTGTATTTTGTACGGACGGACACATAGACATTAGACAGTTGTAAGATTTGAGTATTATGACTCTATTTCCTTAAACCATAAGCTCTTACATTATATACAAAGGATACCATGCATGTTACTCGTATACAGGTAGTAATCTGGGGACAAACTCTTGACAATAGCCATTTTTGATAGTAAAATTGGGTCATTGGTACCTGGAAAATCCCCTTTTGAACCACTGATTTTTACGTGTCTGGCCATATCAACGACCCAATGCTACCGCACCGAGGGTCCGATGACTGGTTTTTTAGACTAGGTGTGTTCCCAACATAAGTACCTACAACATATAGAAGAATACCTTGCACGTTACTCGTATACAGGAAGTAATCTGGGGACAACCTCTTGAGAAATAAAGAAATAAACCAAAGTTGATATTGGCCCGGTGGCCAGCAACTATTTTGACATGGAAATCGTCCATAACTCTCTTAATATACGTCGAATTTTCATAGTTTTAGTGTCAGTGTGTGGGATTTGACGAGCTCCATCCGAAAACACACATGAATTGTAAAGAAAACTCGTATTGTGGAGAAAGGGCTACAGTTTAAGCCCAAAAAACGGATAAAAACAGAAATTTCCAAGACAAAAACAACCCTATGGGAAAAGGGTGTAACTGCTTAACGGGTGGTGCTAAAGCTATGGCCTTGGTATCTTCACGTAGCTAAGATATAAGGGAACATTGTTGTATGCATGACTTGTCTTAACAAATTTTACAAACGTCTTAAAAAACATATTAATTTATTGTTAATTAATTAACACTTACTATACTGTAATTTTCATAGTTACAACATTTTAATTCGCACAAAATATAATCAATGATTTGACCAGAAACATGGATGTTATCTATGTCTCGGATTAGATTAAAGTAAAATCTGTGCAGTTCGTTTTATAATGCAAACACTCGCATTAATCAATTATAGTAGGAATTTCTCACCCTTAGGATTAAAACAATCAACTTGTTGTTAAAAGGAGGACTTTCATAATTTAAGAACTTAAACAAATACATTTCATACACTATGTACAATTACTTTTTCGCTAGCATAGGTTTTTACCGAACCATCCAGACATTTTAGTCTAGTTTACTTTTTTACCGAACTAGTCATTTACCGAAACAAACGTCACCCTTTGAAGGAATAAGCCAAGGTTGATAAAAACAAATATTTCTTGGGCCTAATTACCCTATGGAAAAAGGATGTTTCTCGTTAACGGATGATGCTAAAATTATGGTAATGGTATTGTACACGTAGCCAAGATATACGGGAACATTTCGGTGTGCAGGACTTGTCTAGGGATTTTTTTGAAATGTCTTAAAAACATCACGAAAGATGCTTTAGTTTGAAGAAATAAACCAAAGTTGATATTGGTGGCCAGCAACTATTTTGACATGGAAATCTTCCATAACTCTCTTAATATACGTCGGATTTTCATAGTTTTAGTGTCAGTATTTGGGATTTGACGAGTTCCATCCGAAAACACACATGAATTGTAAAGAAAGACCGTATTGTGAAGTAAGGGCTACGGTTTAAGCACAAAAAACGGATAAAAACAGAAATTTTCAAGACAAAAACAACCCTATGGGAAAAGGGTGTAACTGCTTAACGGGTGGTGCTAAAGTTATGGCCTTGGTATCTTCAAGTAGCTAAGATATAAGGGAAAGTTGTTGTATGCATGACTTGTCTTAACAAATTTTACAAACGTCTTAAAAAACATATTAATTTATTGTTAATTAATTAACACTTACTATACTGTAATTTTCATAGTTACAACATTTTTAATTCGCACAAAATATAATCAATGATTTGACCAGAAACATGGATGTTATCTATGTCTCGGATTAGATTAAAGTAAAATCTGTGCAGTTCGTTTTATAATGCAAACACTCGCATTAATCAATTATAGTAGGAATTTCTCACCCTTAGGATTAAAACAATCAACTTGTTGTTAAAAGGAGGACTTTCATAATTTAAGAACTTAAACAAATACATTTCATACACTATGTACAATTACTTTTTCGCTAGCATAGGTTTTTACCGAACCATCCAGACATTTTAGTCTAGTTTACTTTTTTACCGAACTAGTCATTTACCGAAACAAACGTCACCCTTTGAAGGAATAAGCCAAGGTTGATAAAAACAAATATTTCTTGGGCCTAATTACCCTATGGAAAAAGGATGTTTCTCGTTAACGGATGATGCTAAAATTATGGTAATGGTATTGTACACGTAGCCAAGATATACGGGAACATTTCGGTGTGCAGGACTTGTCTAGGGATTTTTTTGAAATGTCTTAAAAACATCACGAAAGATGCTTTAGTTTGAAGAAATAAACCAAAGTTGATATTGGTGGCCAGCAACTATTTTGACATGGAAATCTTCCATAACTCTCTTAATATACGTCGGATTTTCATAGTTTTAGTGTCAGTATTTGGGATTTGACGAGTTCCATCCGAAAACACACATGAATTGTAAAGAAAGACCGTATTGTGAAGTAAGGGCTACGGTTTAAGCACAAAAAACGGATAAAAACAGAAATTTTCAAGACAAAAACAACCCTATGGGAAAAGGGTGTAACTGCTTAACGGGTGGTGCTAAAGTTATGGCCTTGGTATCTTCAAGTAGCTAAGATATAAGGGAAAGTTGTTGTATGCATGACTTGTCTTAACAAATTTTACAAACGTCTTAAAAAACATATTAATTTATTGTTAATTAATTAACACTTACTATACTGTAATTTTCATAGTTACAACATTTTTAATTTGCACAAAATATAATCAATGATTTGACCAGAAACATGGATGTTATCTATGTCTCGGATTAGATTAAAGTAAAATCTGTGCAGTTCGTTTTATAATGCAAACACTCGCATTAATCAATTATAGTAGGAATTTCTCACCCTTAGGATTAAAACAATCAACTTGTTGTTAAAAGGAGGACTTTCATAATTTAAGAACTTAAACAAATACATTTCATACACTATGTACAATTACTTTTTCGCTAGCATAGGTTTTTACCGAACCATCCAGACATTTTAGTCTAGTTTACTTTTTTACCGAACTAGTCATTTACCGAAACAAACGTCACCCTTTGAAGGAATAAGCCAAGGTTGATAAAAACAAATATTTCTTGGGCCTAATTACCCTATGGAAAAAGGATGTTTCTCGTTAACGGATGATGCTAAAATTATGGTAATGGTATTGTACACGTAGCCAAGATATACGGGAACATTTCGGTGTGCAGGACTTGTCTAGGGATTTTTTTGAAATGTCTTAAAAACATCACGAAAGATGCTTTAGTTTGAAGAAATAAACCAAAGTTGATATTGGTGGCCAGCAACTATTTTGACATGGAAATCTTCCATAACTCTCTTAATATACGTCGGATTTTCATAGTTTTAGTGTCAGTATTTGGGATTTGACGAGTTCCATCCGAAAACACACATGAATTGTAAAGAAAGACCGTATTGTGAAGTAAGGGCTACGGTTTAAGCACAAAAAACGGATAAAAACAGAAATTTTCAAGACAAAAACAACCCTATGGGAAAAGGGTGTAACTGCTTAACGGGTGGTGCTAAAGTTATGGCCTTGGTATCTTCAAGTAGCTAAGATATAAGGGAAAGTTGTTGTATGCATGACTTGTCTTAACAAATTTTACAAACGTCTTAAAAAACATATTAATTTATTGTTAATTAATTAACACTTACTATACTGTAATTTTCATAGTTACAACATTTTAATTCGCACAAAATATAATCAATGATTTGACCAGAAACATGGATGTTATCTATGTCTCGGATTAGATTAAAGTAAAATCTGTGCAGTTCGTTTTATAATGCAAACACTCGCATTAATCAATTATAGTAGGAATTTCTCACCCTTAGGATTAAAACAATCAACTTGTTGTTAAAAGGAGGACTTTCATAATTTAAGAACTTAAACAAATACATTTCATACACTATGTACAATTACTTTTTCGCTAGCATAGGTTTTTACCGAACCATCCAGACATTTTAGTCTAGTTTACTTTATTACCGAACTAGTCATTTACCGAAACAAACGTCACCCTTTGAAGGAATAAGCCAAGGTTGATAAAAACAAATATTTCTTGGGCCTAATTACCCTATGGAAAAAGGATGTTTCTCGTTAACGGATGATGCTAAAATTATGGTAATGGTATTGTACACGTAGCCAAGATATACGGGAACATTTCGGTGTGCAGGACTTGTCTAGGGATTTTTTTGAAATGTCTTAAAAACATCACGAAAGATGCTTTAGTTTGAAGAAATAAACCAAAGTTGATATTGGTGGCCAGCAACTATTTTGACATGGAAATCTTCCATAACTCTCTTAATATACGTCGGATTTTCATAGTTTTAGTGTCAGTATTTGGGATTTGACGAGTTCCATCCGAAAACACACATGAATTGTAAAGAAAGACCGTATTGTGAAGTAAGGGCTACGGTTTAAGCACAAAAAACGGATAAAAACAGAAATTTTCAAGACAAAAAAAACCCTATGGGAAAAGGGTGTAACTGCTTAACGGGTGGTGCTAAAATTATGGCCTTGGTATCTACACGTAGCTAAGATATAAGGGAAAGTTGTTGTATGCATGACTTGTCTTAATAAATTTTACAAACGTCTTAAAATACATCATGAATGATGCTTTAGTTTGAAGGAATAAGACACTGTTGATAAAGACAAATATCTCTTGGGGCTAGACCACACTATGGAAAAAGGGTGTTTCTCGTTATTGAATGGTGCTAAAATTATGTTCTTGGTATTTCTATGTAGCTACGACAAAGGGCTACACGTTGGTATGCATGTTTGGTCTAAGAGTTTAGCATTAAGCATTTTATAGCAAATTGAGCAAGGGTTAGAGATCTTAAAGAGCTCTACTGAGTTTTGTTCTGTTTGCGCAATGTGAAAATCTCAAAGATGCCCCAACAGATTCTTATGATTTTTCAAACAATGGTAGATAATTATGTCTTCAACATGGTGAACAAGTTTCAAAAAGATCGGTGGAGGAATAAAAAGAATACGAGCGAAATGGGCAAACTGACCGGAAGTTGAATATCACAAAGATGCCTCTATCGATTCCATTGATTTTTGGTTTATATGTAGACGGTAATATCTTAAATACTGTGGCGAGTTTTCAAAAGGATCCGTAAAGATATGTAGCTTTAGGAGAAAAAGGCTTTTACACTACCATTTTGTATAGCAGTCGCAATGACGTAGCGTGTGACGTAGCCGCCTATTATTAGCCGTACGTTCTATTTATAGCGCTTATACTAACTTTCCTCGTGGATCAGTTTCTGTCGTTCTTTCGACCTGACAACATAGAGATGCCTTGCGTTTTGATAATTACTACTCCGACGAATTTCCCTGCACTGGAGGGATTCTGTAACGACATGGATGTCTTGGATTCATCCTCATTATAGAAGCCAAATCCCCAATATCCAGCAATGTCCACTGCAACAAATTAAAAATTTTGCAAAAATGTCACAAACTTATTGAGTATAGGGCACTGGCGGATTTAGAGGGGGGCGTGGGGGGCGCACGCCCCCCTAAAAATTGCAACGGTTATTACCCGGAGTACTTTCTTTTACATAGCAAAGAGTTTCAAATATGAAAATCATACTTCAAAGACTTTAGAAGGTATTTGGATTAACACAATTTAAACTTAATCTGCTATGATCCGCATTTTCACAATGCGTTTAGCGCCCAACGTCCCAATTTAAATTTCCACTGCTCTCCATAGATTTGTCCAATAAAATGCCATGATGGATTTTGCTTAAAAATAATGTTTCTAAAGGTTGCTAATTCTATTTAAACCGGTCTCTGACAAAACCGGTCTCAAATGCATCTACGTGAAAGGTCATCCCGCATCAGCATGTGCAGTCCGCAACAGGGCTGCAAAAGAAATTATCCGAGTCTGTCTTTATAGCATCTTTTCAAACAATCCTGCATTATTTTGGGTATATGGCAGGCCTTAGTAGGAAGCTGCAAGGGTCTACTTTGGATATTATTCAAGGTTACAAATTAGTAGAGAATGTTAGGAATGCCATACTAGCGACCAGATCTGATGATTCTGAATTTGACCAGGTTTACAATAAAATGCACACTATGGCCACTCTTGCCGGCATGGAATCTCTTGATATACCAAGGCTGTGCATTCGACAAACGCAAAGAAGTAATACCCCGGCAGCATCCGCCAAAGAATATTTCAAAAGATCTGTGTTTCTGCCATACTTAGATACTTTAATTGATCAACTGAATATGCGTTTTACAGATCTATCAGATCAGAGTACCAAAGCGTTATTGTTGATACCTTCAAACATATCTAACATAACCCAAGCAGATATCAAATCATTGAAAGAAGGATATGCCCAAAGTTTCATTCTTTGACCAAGAGCTTGTTTTGTGGAGACAAATGAGGAGATCTCAGACAGACCCACCAAGTACTCTAGAGAAGATCTTACAGGGCCCTTTGGCATGCACTGCAATGTTTCCAAATATAACAACCACACTTTGCTTGATGCTTCTAACTTCAGTTACATCCAGTTCAGTTGAAAGGGCAAACTCTTCATTGAGATTTGTAAAAAATTATTTGAGGGCTACTATGACTGAAGAAAGATTTAATGCATTGATTCTCTTATTCATTCACAAGGACTTTAAAGTAGATATCGACACAATCATAGATATGTTTGCCACTAGAAACCCAAGACGTATCCTACAGTCAAACTTGTGTTAAGAGGCCAGCCTATGGGACAGAGTAAATTGGCTGTTTAAGACAGGTTGGCTGCTTAACACAAATATAATTACACTATAAATCTAACAATGGGACTTTCTGTAGTGGCTGTTTAAGGCAGGTTGGCTGCTTAAAAGGGTGGCTGCTTAACACAAGTTAGACTGTACTTGAAAATCCAACAGCAGATGTATGAGGGAAGATCAATTTTGTCATGGTGTTTTCAAACGTTGTCTGCTGCAGGCATGTCAAATTAGCTTGTTTGTTTTTTTGTTTGGTTTTTTTTTTAAATCGCGTCAACAGTCAGAGTCATATTGCGATGCCCGGCTCAAAGTGGTGGAGGAAGACCCCATTTGCTGAACTGCCCGCAAGGGCCCGATCAAGCATTTGGGTAGAACCACCGACCTTCCATATGTCAGCCAGGAGACTTCCTCTCATGAAAATTCGAATCTACCAAGATTCGAACTCACAGCGGAGAGGGGCCGTGTGATTACAAGTTCTGTACTCTAACCACTAGGCCACGGAGGCCCCTGTCAAATTAGTAGTTTATAGAAAAACATGGAAAACTTTGTTTATTATATTCCTATCAGTGAAATACTGGGATTTCTCAGTGTATTAATTTTCAATTTTGTCACAGTGAATATCTTCACTAGTGATGATATCAAAAAGTCATATCATCACTAGTGATGATATGAGTTTTGACGGAACTACTTTCTTTTTAACCATTTCCTTGCTTAGCAAGGGCAAAGCCCAACATCATTATAATATTGTGTTGGTTTTCAACTGAATTGTTTTGATAATGTTTTTCATTCAACTACTTTATCATTAAATAGGAAAGAAGTATACCGAATAGAAACTGAATATCAACTTACCTTTATGAGCTGATCATGGGTAGTTCCAGTGACATTAATCCAAACATGATATTAATAGCTGTCCTCCAGTTTAGCACCAGACACAATTAAAACACAAACAATCCTTTTAAAGAATCTCCTCATCTTTTCCAATCGAAACCATGACGTAATTTCCATCCATAATGATCCAACTAGTAGAAAAGATCCATCATTTCATAATTTTATTCAAGATGTGTATTCTTTGAAATTCCATATTTTTCCTTTGTAATCCCGAGTTTCTTTATTAAAGTTGAAATAGGCAAAAGCTACATTTCTGTTAATCATTGGTGCAAAAAGTACAATATACAATGCAACAAATACTAACAGAATATTTCAAATTGCCTTCAAATCTTTCTCCTTTTGGGTCCTTTCCATCCTTTCCATTGATTTTTTCTGAAAGAAAAAACAGAGAAATTCCAAATGATTTTGTCGTCTGCAATTCCTGGAATTTCAAGATGGCCGACTTTTTGAGTTCTCTGTCTGAACTAGAGATAGATAAGATTCTTCAAGAGTCAGAGTTTGATGAATTACCACATGTTGGATGTCCAGCTCCCAATGAAAGAATGAAAGAAAGAGAAAATAGGTTTGAAATGATAGACCCGGAAGCTATTGCTAATTTCATTGCAAATCAAGAGAACGGGAACACAAAGAGGAAAACCATCTATGATATGAATTTGTTTAGACAATTTATAAATGAACAGGGAGATAAAAGGGAAATAACCCTTATGATGCCAAGCGAGATTGATACCTATTTTGGTAACTTTTTGACAATTGTAAAAAAGTCCGACGGATCGGAATATGAACCTTCAACCATAAGAGGTTTTATGTCCAGTTTGGAGCGTTTCCTACGACAGAAGGGTTACACACAATCAGTCAACAAAAACGGAATGTTCCCTCACTCCAATAATGCAATCAAGGCCAAAATGGCTTACCTGAAATCATTGGGAATGGGGAATAAACCTCGAGAGTCAGACGAACTGACAGATAGTGACATCGATAAACTATTTGATTGCAAACAACTAGGTGTGGACACTCCAGTTCAGCTAATAAATCTTCTACATCTTACTTTTTCATTGGTAATGGGAATGAGAGGGGGGAAGGAGCAACATCAACTGAAATGGGGGGATATAGAACTCATGACTGACGAAGACGGAGACGAATTTCTCCAACACACACGAGAAAGGCAAACAAAAACTCGCACAGGATGTGATCCGAAAAACCAGCGAAAATTTAAGCCGAAAGCATACAACAACAAAGAAAACCCGAACCGCTGTCCTGTACTGGCTTACAAAAAATACAGAGATGCGCGGCCAACTTGTGAGCCAGAAAGTCCCTTCTTTCTTTCCATCAATCATGGATTTACGAGAAAACCAGGCTCATACATGTACAAAAACTGTGCCATGGGAATAAATCACATCTATGGACTTGTTAAAATGATGAAAGAGAACTGTTCAGATATAACAGGGAAAAGAATAACCAATCATAGTGTGAGAAAACATTTACTGCAAAAATGCAATGACATTGGTCTCCCCCCAAATCAAACCATTCAGATAAGTGGACATCGAAATATCGGAAGTATCAATAATTATTCTCGAATGAACAATCAACAACAAAAGCAAATAGCCATGGCATTGACGGCTCCTCATCCATCGACTTCAATATGTCTCCCAGCAGTACCAGCAGCTCCTTGTCCACCAACGTCCGTATGTCTCCAACCAGTAGCGACTGTAACATCTCCAAATTCTCCAAATGTTCTAAACTACAGTCAAGCGGCCAAAACATCCTCAACCAGCAAGATGGATGTGGATTCCATGTTCCAAGGCACAACGATTATACATGGAGGGACATTCACTTTCTATGGCGCAGGAAACCACATCAACCAGGAAAGCCCAAAGAGAAAATATAAAAGGCTGCGACCAATTGACTCTGACAGTGACTAATTCTGTGAAGAAATTACAATTTTCAATTTAATATTTATGGTTTTGTTTATGGTTCATCCTTCAAAAAAAGGGAAAAATTAAATTACTTTCATTGAACTGAAGTTATGAAATTAAAAAAACAAAAAAAACCATGTTGATTGTCTTTCAGTGTCGTTTGCATAGCATGACAGACAGTTAATTGGCTATAATTTTTCAGTCTGTCTGTCGGTCCATCACACCTTTTAGAGTTGTCTTGCTTTTTTCACAATGTGCTATCTCCGTTTGTGTATATTCATTATGAAGCGCCTGTCAGGCGTCACATGTGCATGTATCCTTCCGTGTGTGTTCCTCCAAACACTCATGATTAAAAAAGAAAGCCGTTTGTTGTTTGTCCTAAGAATAGGTTTACTAAAGTTTATTTCACAAGTTAATCTTCCTCTGTTTCGTCGCTGCCTTAGCTGTCTTGCAAGACAAGTTCTTACAAATGAAATTCGCTCCAGAGCTCAACAAAAAGGATGTAGATAACGATGATCAACTACACCATCACCTTTCCTTATGAATGATAGAATTTCAGCTGTAGCAATGCGTTCCTTTAAAAAACATAAGTGAATGTAATCCGTTTTCGCGAATATTCCAGCCTTGCCGTCTTTGATTAACATGATCTCCAGTACAGACGATGTGTCGATTAAGATACCTATTGTAATATATCCTCAAGCAATCCGTATTCCTGCAATGTAATACAATCCGATGTCTAATAATCCCATAATCCTTCCGAAATAAGCAAAAATATCCACATTTCCTCCACTCCATTTTCACATTTAAGTCTTGGCCGCGCTTTTGCACACGGCACTAAAGATTGTGTATAATGAATGTATCCATACGCGTAAATGACGTCATGGACGCGGTTAACTGCTTCGCTCCTCCCATTTTATTTTTCATTTAGAGTTTATGGAGATAATTTGGCAAATATATTTTATGTAGTGGAATATAATAAATAGAATAATCAACTCCTTTCGATTGATATCAAAAATATGTCACTTGAATGGGTTGTTATCAGGTAGAAAAAACTCGTTCTTCGAACTCGTTTTTTCAACCTGATAACAACCCATTCTCGTGACATATTTTTGATATCAATCGAAAGGAGTTGATTATTCTCTATCTATTGTGTTGTTCAACACTTAGCGTAATATTAGTTTAAACCTTTTCTTAGTTTAACCTTGATAACCACGTTGTATTTGTGATTATTATACTCATCCAAGTTCCGCTTCCAAATGATTTTATGTTTTGAATACAATTATCCATTAAATACTATAAAAATTTAAAGTGAAGACATGTTACGAAAATTCATTATAGGCCCACTCCATTTTTTTTCATGGAGCGCCTCATATATTGTATAATTTTTGTCTGTTGTTAAAAGTCTTTTTCTAGTGCAAAACACTCCTAGATTGCACCAGATGCAACATACGAAAAAAAAAAAAAATTCCCGGGGGAGCATGCCCCCCCCCCCCCAACTCAATTTTCTGCATCCGCCACTGTAGGGTGTGGCGTTTTACGTATTTCGTAAAGATATTGAAGGTTCTTAACTTCATCAGTAAATATTCTCAAGATATTCACAGTTCTTGTACGCAGTTCACTAATCATATATGATTTAGAGATGCAATAACTGATATAACTCAGAATAATATCGATATCGTTGTATCCTTGGTATGATTGTTTGTAATCGATAACAATATAGTTTAAGGAACGCAAGGATTTATGTAAACCAACATGTTTAAAACAAAGTGTTACCATGGTCCAAAATGTTCAAGAGTTTCTGTTTGGTTACAATGCAAGCATTTTGGTGAGTCTACGATTTTCCAAGTAAATAATTTTTCATTTGTAGGCACAATTTTGTGGATTATCTTAAACCTAAGTTGTTTGAGTCTGTTATTGCATATAACATTATTTATGATATGATATACCGAGATCCAGTTAATGATATACCCTGTATAATCATTCCAATAGTTATGCATATACGGTTTTACAAACTTGTTCAAGATAAGAAGTGTCCTTATGTGTTTGTTATTCATGAGATTCAATAGAGTATTACCAACTGATATACATATATTGCGTTAGTCATTATCTGCATGTGGTCTCTTAGTACATATAGCAATTATATCATAACTTATAAATACCTACAACACATGATTGACCTAGACAATGTAAGATTTTTGTCTGTTTATGCTTGAAAGTTAGTTGAAAGCTCCATCCTCCATGCAAAAGAACAATGTCATATTTGGACTGGATGTAAATTATCCAAGGGATATGGTCCATTCACTCTGTGCTTAAAAGTTAGTGGAAAGCTCTATCCTCCATGCAAATGGACAATTTCTTATTTGGACTGGATGTAAATATACGAAGAGATTTGGTCAATTCAGATTCAAAGACCCAAACAATCCTTTGCCAGGGTTTGAAACCAAGACTGCCCACTGCATGGCTGTAATGGTTGAAAAGAAAACACTTAGTATTGAGAAGACTGCATGCAAGCCATTTATGCCATAACAAGCTGTGTATTAACACGAAACATAACAATCTGGTTTGTTGTGGACATAAAGACAGCACTGGACACAGACAGTGCAATAGCATATTGTATTTGATGGAGACAGGAAGGACATGAAGAGTATTTGATTTGTTCTGTATTTTATGCCAGCAAACAAACTACAAAAGTTTGTTCAAGGATTCATTATTGGACAGACTATATTCATGTACACCAAAAGACAAAGTAGACACAGTCAAAGAGAATTGAATACTGGCGATGATAGTGACGATCAATGAGGATTATTAAGAGACCTGGAAGCTACAAGTTCTCTGCAGAACGCAGTATAGCAGAGAGCATTAAACTTTGTCTTACCGAGTCTCTGATTAGAAAGATAAGTGCACAGGCCTTCTTCCATTAATAATAAGAGCAAGTTGCCAACGACTGAGCCACCAAAATTTAAGAAGAAAAGTAACAAAGAACAGTTCAAACGAAACGCTAGGGTCATGTTCTGCTTAGAGAATGACGAGTCTCAGCAAGGGTCGGGGAATGTAGTTGATACTAAAACTGCTATTATCAAAGGTATACATGAAGGAGATTGGAAAGATATTTGTAAGCGTAATAATGGTTTGCATATGTTAGTTATTCTTTGAGTCATGAAAACATTTTACTGCTTTCAGCTATGGAAATCATTAAAAGGCATCAGAAACAATTTCAGCTGGCGGACTCTTCGGAATTTGGATGGTGGGTTGTTGATGAATACGAGACCAATCCTATTGTGAGCAAAAGCAAGTATGAGAAAAGGATGTTCTTTTGCCGGCCGTGCTCATGCAAAAGGTGTTGTTTTGTGTCAAGTTAAGACTTGTAGATACTGTTACCCGATTAACAAAGAATGGGAGGACTAGAAAACAATACATGTATTACACTTTAATCACTCTTTAACTTCAGCAACATTGGAAAGAAAGTTAAAACATACCACTCTAAAAATTAACCAGTGGTAAAGCAGTATCCATGTTGGATTGAATCAAGTGTTTTATCTAAAGTAGAATAGCAGAGTTCCATGCCCTTCGCCTTTTGAGTTGCACCCCGCTGACATTACAATCAAAATCCAACAAGTGTTTTTTCCCCATACAGATAAAAGAAATATTAAGATGGACACTCACAATTAGAATAAAAAACTTGTTTCCCTAGTTATCAGCCACAACAGAGATGAATGTTTGCATATAGAGTTCAAACAAATATAAAATATGTTGGTTCATTTTGCATTGACACTGTAAAATCATGCACATCAATCATTAAAACAATTTGAACTTTCTGTAGATCACATAGCTGGTGGCACCAATCCAAAGGAATTTGCGGCTCTTGTGCTGGTCGAGTGCTTAGCA
Source organism: Cerastoderma edule (assembly GCA_947846245.1). Lineage (NCBI taxonomy): Eukaryota > Metazoa > Mollusca > Bivalvia > Cardiida > Cardiidae > Cerastoderma > Cerastoderma edule. The sequence continues at coordinate 23,657,808 of OX401407.1, read as the reverse complement.
AGGGAGATTTAAGACCTGTAATTCTGTGTTTAATATGCAAATAGCGGTAAATCATTTCATCATGGGATGTCCCTTGGCAGAAAATACTAGCCTAAAAATTGTTGGTTAACCAGAAAGAATAATTATAAACCCCTTACAAATGTGTTTCTACCAAGTATTTAATCACTTTGTTTGAATTGCAAGGTTTGACCTGCTCCACATAGTGAAAGTTAGACACAGATCCCTATTTCAAGTTATGTTTAAATGAAAGGCAGTACATCACTGCTAAATAAAGTACATACCTTCAAACATAAGCAACAGTAAAAATCAGGTCATATCTTATAAAATATACTGTCTGATTTGAGGCAGATCCTGCTTAACAGAACACCAACCCAAACATTAAGTCCATTATGGTCATATCTTATAATGTACTGTCTGCATAGAGGACAGATCCTGCTCAACAGGATACAAACCCAAACATAAGACACAGTCCAATAAGGTCATATCTAATAGTGTACAATCTGCATAGAGGGCAGATCCTGCTTAACAGGATACAAACCCAAACATTAGGCACAGTCCAATAAGGTCATATCTAATAGTGTACCATCTGCATAGAGGCCAGATCCTGTTCAACAGGATACAAAACCAAACATAAGGTACAGTCCAATAAGGTCATATCCAATAGTGTACCATCTGCATAGAGGGCAGATCCTGCTCAACAGGATACAAACCCAAACATTAGGTACAGTCCAATAAGGTTAAATCTAATAGTGTACCATCTGCATAGAGGGCAGATCCTGATCAACAGGATACAAACCCAAACATTAGGTACAGTTCAATAAGGTCAAATCTAATAGTGTACCATCTGCATAGAGGGCAGATCCTGCTCAACAGGATACAAACTCAAACATTAGGTACAGTCCAATAAGGTCATATCTAATAATGTACCATCTGCATAGAGGGCAAATCCTGCTTAACAGAATACAAACCCAAACATTTGGCACTGTCTTATTAGGTCATACTATAATAGTGTATGATTTGAATAGAAGGCAGATCCTGCTTGGCAGGGCAACATACCAGAGATACACCATCATAACCAACCATTAAATTGCTCTTAATGTCACTGGGGTTTAAAGCAATCTTTAATTCTTAAGTTATTCAAGACTTTCTATGAAATTTTATAGACAATACAAAAAGTCCATTAAAACCAGTCTTGCTGCAGGATATCCCGTTGTGAAAATCATTGTTCGCTGTTAGGAATCAAAGTCAGATTGGATGGTCTCAAATCCCAGGTGCTATACCAGCAGGCCAGTGCCCTCAAGTAACAGACAGACAGAAGAGCCCTAACTGTCTCGGAAATTCTGAACATGTATTGAAGTTCAGTTATTGTCCAACCTTTTTGATAGAAAAAAAATCTAGAATTGCCCAAAACAAAACCAGACATTTATTAAATCCACTTGAATGAAATGGAAAAGAAATTCAGTTTTAATAAAGGTTTTCCTGGGATGTACCAGTACTAAGATCAAGCTAAAGCTCTGCAAAATTTCCTTCTATTCATCACAAAAGTGTTGCCAAAGGAGCAAATTCCCTTCTATTCATCACAAAAGTGTTGCCAAAGGAGCAAATTCCCTTCTATTCATCACAAAAGTGTTGCCAAAGGACCAAATTCCCTTCTATTCATCACAAGTGTTGCCAAAGGACCAAATTCCCTTCTATTCATCACAAAAGTGTTGCCAAAGGACCAAACCCCTCCTATTCATTAGAATAACCGGATATGGCATCTTGCCCGAAATGCAAGCAGTCTGTTTATGCAAAATTTTGAAATAGACATTTTAACATGGAAGAGAAAGTCAGCCGAAAATATTTTTATCAAATTCATGAAAGAAAGTTACTTATTATTTTGGATCTCTACACTTTTCAACCCAAGCATTAATCTCAGTAAATCAGGGAGCACAATTTGGTATTTTTGAAGTATCATTATGCAATTAACAAGTAACAGTCACAATGAATGAGTTCTTTGGATAAAAATGATGGCAACATGGCTTCTTTATTGCCAAAGCAAAGCAATCAGATATTGAGGTATTTCAAATTGGTACAAACTAGTATCGCACTCTCTATTGCTGCTTCATGCTATTGCAATCAGGTAAGATCTGTGATCTAACCTTTTTGCTATTCTGAGTATCTTTCTTCAACATACATTGTAATTGATCAGATATGGGAAAGCAGAAACACAAAAATCGGTTTTTAGAAAATCACCTGGCATTTGAGGGCTAAGAAAGCGAAGAATGGAATCAATGACATCACTCCCAAAAAGTGTTACGAGAAAGAAGATCAGATGAAGAAGCTAGAAACTACTGAAAGAGTGATTCCATATATAGCATCTTGAATTCCATATATAGCATCTTGAATTCCATATATAGCATCTTGAATTCAATATATAGCATCTTGAATTCCATATATAGCATCTTTAATTCCATATATAGCATCTTGAATTCCATATATAGCATCTTGGATTCCATATATAGCATCTTGAATTCCATATATAGCATCTTGAGTTCCATAACCCATATGTCTACTACATACTTTATGTAGTAGGGGTCTCGATTAAGAAGGTAGAGTTGAATGTGTAAGCGGGCCGGATAGCTCAGTCGGTAGAGCATTCGCACGGTTTGCGTAGGTCCCGGGTTCGAGTCCCGGTCTGGCTGCATGTTTTTCTCACCTTGGTTACATTGGCGCCCAACGTAAATGACCCACGAGAGCTACAGTGATAGATACTCAAGGTTCGTTCCACAAACGAACTCTGTTCCCAGGAAATTCGAGACGAATTTCAATTGTGTGGGGGAGTATGTAGTAGGGGTCTCGATTAAGAAGGTAGAGTTGAATGTGTAAGCGGGCCGGATAGCTCAGTCGGTAGAGCATTCGCACGGTTTGCGTAGGTCCCGGGTTCGAGTCCCGGTCTGGCTGCATGTTTTCTCACCTTGGTTACATTGGCGCCCAACGTAAATGACCCACGAGAGCTACAGTGATAGATACTCTAGGTTCGTTCCACAAACGAACTCTGTTCCCAGGAAATTCGAGACGAATTCCAATTGTGTGGGGGAGTATGTAGTAGGGTCTCGATTAAGAAGGTAGAGTTGAATGTGTAAGCGGGCCGGATAGCTCAGTCGGTAGAGCATTCGCACGGTTTGCGTAGGTCCCGGGTTCGAGTCCCGGTCTGGCTGCATGTTTTTCTCACCTTGGTTACATATAGCATCTCTATGCAATTATATGGGTTACAACACTATTTCAGTTGTCTTGCAGCTTTTTGGGGTTTACCAGTATTTGGCTAGGTCAGAGATGTTACTTTGCCAAAGAATTTCCAATGAAACCAGAGGTACAAGCTGGGCTAAAACCCCTAACCACCAGTTGCAGAACAGTTTGGCAGTTCCACAATGTTTTAAGAAAAAAGAATCTACAATGCCACATAAATAGCCAGCAGCAGTCCTGTTTCAGGGACTCCATAATAAATCGCTATGTTTCTTTTCCATCATTTTGGATTTATTCAAGTGTTTGTCTCTTTGGTTCTAAATGGTCACTGTTAGGACTTGTGTAAAACTTGTGCTATTATGTTTCTTAGAAGTTCACCATTTTTTTTTTTTCACTATAAATAAAATTGTTGATTATTTATTCATTGACATAAATTTATATTTAATGATTATTCCTAAAAGAAGATTTCAGTTGCTAAATGGGCGTTTATAGTGTATATGTCAAAGAAAAAAAAAGTTAAAGTTGCAAGTCACTAGATTGTTACAAAACATATTGTGTTCTCACTACTATTCATGTGTATGTAGATTAAGTATGTATGAAGGCAATAATTGTCTTGCAGTTATTTTGCTGAAACTGTGCTTCCATTGTATTGAGAAGGTAATGATATTGATTTAAAGCTTATTTTTATACTGGGTTGCCGACATGCAATTTATGGATTTTTTTCCAAGATATTAACATTTAGTGCTCTGGTAAAGGAAGGAAAGAGCCTAACGATAAGCATTTACAAAAGAAGTCATTGAAAAGGTAGGGAGAGAAACCGCCATTTCTGTAGTGAACAAACAATCTTTGCCATGAGTGTCCTTTTAGAGATGCTTGCCTAGATAGAAAACCAGTGTTAGCACCGAAAATGCTCAAGATTAAACGTGAATACCACTGGATAAGATCTAATTAGGGATATGTTATTCATCCTGCACTTTGATTGGTGTGCTCAGCATTGTAGACATTGAGCTTGCTGGCCATGACATGCAGTTAAACTGCAGTACGTTTACAACATTCTTTTTCACGTATTTCTCCTTAGAGGCACATATAAATAGGTATTTGAGTTGTCTAACAACCTTTACTGTATGGCCTCTAGTGAGAATGTTAAAAAGTTTAGTCATTGAAGATCAAATAGATATTAAAAGCAAAAATAAAAGAAATTGTAAAGAGACAAGATATTCCAATTTTTTGTCAACACCAAATTCTGTAACAAAAGAATATATCTTATTTTGCCATGCAAAAAATTCCATCTAGCAAGATAGCAGTGCAATGGGTCAGTGTGATGCCTGCAACATTTGGTACCATTATAAATATTTTTGCAAATCAAATAAAAAACTGGGTAAAAAAATATTAAACAGGGGATATTGAAACAACATCCATAGAGGATCACTGGAAAGGAAAAAAGAATTTGTCAGGTAGACATGATACAGACTAACATGATACAGACAAACATGATACAGACACTATTACATGTAATTTAATCTTTCTTTCTCTTCTTATTTTTAATGTTTTCATTTTTTTTTTTTCAATGCACTCTTTATTTTGTCTGAATATGGTTTGAAATGATTTAGCAACTGGGAAAACGAGGGCTGGTTTGTGAGGCCACGGGAAATATAGTAAGAATATGGCTGTTAATAATCCTGTTAAAGAAAGCCAACATCCATGGAGGATAATTGGACAGGAAAATAAAAACTTGTCAGGTAGACATGATACAGACATTATTAAATGTCTTTTGTCTCTTGATTTTCTAAATTTTCAAAATTGTTTCAATGCAAACTTTATATTGTCTGAAGATGGTTTGATTTTTTTTAATGGGTGGGAAAAAGAGGACCAATTTGGGAGGCCAAAAGAAGTGTAGTAAGAATCTCTGATAGTGGCAAAAAAGATATAAGTATAATACAAAATGGCTGATTTAGGAAAGAATGGGAATTCCTGGAAACAATGATATCTGAAATTTAGAGTCTACCAGATATCTAGAATTGCTGACAAGCCCAAAATATATTGTTAGTGACCAGACAATGGTGTTCATTCTTGCAGCTTTGAAGAGCTCCATACAAGAGAAGCAATACCAAAGCTTTGTAATGCAGAAAAACCCAGCCGACAAGATAACTGTGCAATGGGTCAGTGGGATGCCTGCAACATTTGGTACCATTATAAATGTATTTGTAAATCAAATAAAAAACTGGGTAAAAATATTAAAAAGGGGATATCAGAACAACATTCATCGAGGATCATTGGAGAGAAAAGGAAGAACTTGTCAGGTAGACATGATACAGACACTATTTCATGTTTTTAAATTTTATCTTTCTTTTTTTTTTTTATCATAAATTTTAATTTTTTTCTCAATGCATATTTCATTTTTACTGAATATGGTTAGAAATGTTTTAACAGCTGCGAAAAGGAGGGCTGGTTTGTGAGGCCATGGGAAGTTAAATAAGAATATGGCTGTTAGTAATCCTGTTAAAGAAAGCCAACATCCATGGAGGAAAATTGGACAGGAAAGTAAAAACTTGTCATGTAGACATGATACAGACATTATTAAATGTCTTTTGTCTCTTTTGTTTTTCTAAATTTTCATAATTGTTTCGATGCAAACTTTGTATTGTCTGAAGATGGGGTTTTTTTTTTAATGGGTGGGAAAAAGAGGACCAATTTGGGAGGCCAAAAGAAGTGTAGTAAGAATCTCTGATAGTGGCAAAAAAGATATAAGTATAATACAAAATGGCTGATTTAGGAAAGAATGGGAATTCCTGGAAACAATGATATCTGAAATTTAGAGTCTACCAGATATCTAGAATTGCTGACAAGCCCAAAATATATTGTTAGTGACCAGACAATGGTGTTCATTCTTGCAGCTTTGAAGAGCTCCATACAAGAGAAGCAATACCAAAGCTTTGTAATGCAGAAAAACCCAGCCAACAAGATAACTGTGCAATGGGTCAGTGGGATGCCTGCAACATTTGGTACCATTATACAATACAATACAATAAGTTTATTCAGTCAAAGGCCTCTGGCCCGTAATACAATTTACATGTTAAAATATACAAATGTGTAAGAGTTGTTTATAATACAAAAGACTAAACATCTTTGTGTTTCATACTTTCTAAGTTTTTGAGATTAAACAATTGTTCCTGGATTCTTAACCAGTTTGCGCATTTAAGATTGTTTCATTATCATAAAAACATATAAAGCTATTTTTCGTATTTGGACTTCATTTCCTGTTCTGAGGAGGCTATAAAAATTTTCTTCATCATCATTTCCGTGATACCAATTGTAAAGATATGAATTTCGTTGTTGAGCATATTTTTCGCAATGAAAGAAGGCATGGTATTCGTTATCTATTATTCTAGTGTTAGATTCATTGAAACAAAAAGTACAGATTCTCTCTTCTCTTGGAATGTTTTGGTGTCTCCCAGTTTCTATCGTAAATTTATGGTTCGAACATCTAAATCTTGACAATGCCTTTTTAAATTGATAAGAGAGTCCAATAGATAAATATTTTTCAGGTTCTAATAATGATTTAAAATGTTTGTAGGTATCACATCGAGATGACTCATTCACACTAGCAGACCAGTCCTGTGTTTTGCAGTCATTAAGTCTCATTTTGAAATATTTTAAAAACATGTCAAGGTCACCTATGTCCTGGCTTATCCACACATACCCAAAACCATATTGATAAAGAAGATTTTTTACACTTGTCACCCAATTAATTCTTCCAATATTATCATGTTTCTTTAACATTAAATAACAATTTCTTGGATATCTATATTCGGGCATTCTTAAGAGTTTACACCAATACTTAATAACTTTAAAGTAATAATCACAGCATAATGGAAGTCTGCCACATTCACCAAGAGCCATACAATCATTTATTGATTGGTTTGTCCCAAGAAATTCTTTACAGTATTGTATTTGTACTTGTTCTATGCTACTTGAAAATTCATTTCCCCAAATTTCTCCCCCGTATAAAAGAATAGGTTTCACCATAGAATCGAATAGTTTAAAATGTTCTCTAAGATTAAAATTTCCAAAAGTTCTGTGATAAGCCTTTATTGCGTTTATTGATTTCTTTGCTTGGGCTACAAGCTTTGCTTTTCCTTTAGACCATGACAATTTAGGGGTGAAAAGAAGCCCCATGTATTTATAAACAGAAGTTACATTTACTGCTTTTCCATTGTAAAACCAATTTTCAGTATGACGCAAAGGACCGCCTCGTCGAAAAACAATGATTTCTGTCTTTTTTTCGTTTAGTGTCATGCCATAAGTATTACAAAATTCTGATATTGTATTTAATTGTCTTTGTAGTTCAATAACAGAATCAGCGCAGTTGGCAATGTCGTCTGCAAAAAGAATACATAAAACGTTAGGAATTTGTTCAGTAATGAAAATGCCTCTATGACCCTTTTCTCGTAATACGCGTGATAGCTCATTGATGTAAAGATTAAAAATTATCGTGCTTGTCACATCCCCTTGTTTTGCACCAATGTTGCACTTCATTGGTTTAGTCAATTTTCCATTCGATACACGTATACGACAATAAATATCAGAATATAGTGATGCTAGTACATTATATAATTTTCCTCCAAGACCGATATCATGTAATGTAGAAAAAAGTTTATCGTGTTGTAATCCATCAAACGCTTTTTGAAAATCAACATAAAGAACAAACTTTGTATTGTCTGAAGATGGTTTTTTTTTTTTTTTTTATGGGTGCCTGTACGAAATTTTCCGCCTGTAAAACAGGCGGAAAAATCAGTTGAATTCCGCCCGTAAATGAGGAATAGTCCGCCTTATTCTTTCATTTACAGTATCATTGTGTTCCAGGCGGAAACTGGGCGGAAACCAGGCGGAAAAATGGGCGGAATATGTAAATTAGGCGGAATTATTTACAGGCGGAATTATTTACAGGCGGAATCTTAAATCTAGCAAAACCTAAATTCCAGGCGGAAATTATTTAAAACTGGAATTTTTACAGGCGGAAATATTTACAGGCGGAATTCGGCCAAGGCGGAATTCAGAAGGAATCCAGGCGGGAAAAAAGCAGATTCCCTTTCAGTCATAATTTCTGGTCCAAAAAATCTCATAAAATATCCAAAAAACTCATTACTTTCATTCATTTTAATCATTTTTCTATAGAAAAACCCATTGATTTTTAAGTTTTGGACAAAAAATCTCACTGATATAATTTAGAAAAATATCACTGCCCTTTAGTAATTATTGGGATACCAACTAATGCATGCAAAAACTTAACCAGGAAATTCTTAGTACAAAAATTGGCATAATTTGTTTAAAATCGAAACCAAAATTATGGGACTTGGTCATTGATTTGACATAATCGCCGTAAGTAGATAATAAAAAATTATATGAAGTTTTTTATGAGATATTAAGAAGTAAAGCTAGTCGCGCTAAAAATAAAAACAACAAGAAACGTGTCATTCTTATATGATTTTAAAATCACTGTTAGAAAGCAATTGCTTATTATGGATGAAGGAATTCATTTCATCGTCAATGTGTGTCTATGAGACAATTAATTTAACTTGATTTTGTGACTTCAGTCCAAATTGATCAGACGACAATTGGAAACGATAAAAAAATGACTGTCAAGGTGAAATTGAGCAGTAACCATTGCAGCAAAACATTAAAGTTTTTTTTTATAGTATTTTTGGAGTAATAGTCTATGTGTTCCTGTTTTTCTTCTTAAGTTGTTTGGGAGCGTAGCTTGACCTCTCTGTAAAGCCATCATTCAAATCATGGCTTGAAAAGGTCCAGCCAAGATTCTTCTTGCACCATGTATTTACATATTCTGAAATGGAAAAACATAATTGATTGAAATATTGTTTGGTCTACCAACCAACCATCATGTGCAAAGAGAAATAGGCCTCTGCTTTAAAGAAAATGAACACACAGATACATGCGAGTTAAATGTAATTTAGTGACACTATAAAGTCTAAGTGATCACAAATGACAACAGTTTTATATTTGCAATGGTGTGTGCTACCAGGCAGACATCAATACATCTGTGAAACAGCTTTTAAACAAGCGCCTCACAGATTGAATCATAAATTGTCTAATTTAGTTATTGCCATTTCTTAACTGTTACATCCTGCAGACAATATTTCAATGTTGTCTGCTTCATGATGCAAAATTCGTCATTATGACATAAGGAATTTAGCAACATTATAACTTTAAACAAAGGCATTCAAAAACTACTTGATTATGTACTAGACACTTAAGTAAATTGAAGACTTTGATCGAATAACCCATACCTTTCAATACTTGTAACTTTTTCTGTATCTAAAACAGGCCTATTCTCATCTCCTGGCTTTGGTTTGGACAAGCCTAACCCTCTGGACTCAGCCAATTCTTCCAGTGTAAATACTTCCGAGCATAGCTGGTACACAAGGTGGAAGGCTACTCTCTCCTTTTTTTTTGCTTGCTGTATGGCAGGCTTTCCTCAGTGCCTGCCTACCCACTCTTAAATCGCTTGTCGACAACAGTTTGACCTATACAAAGAATATTTATTATAAAGTGGAGTCTTATTATCTCATCTCAAAGAAAGACAAATTGCGTTGAGATAACCAAATGTTGATATATCTGCTTTCTAAGGTGAGCATTTTTCGTGTATGTATAGTTAAATGCAGGTCAAAAGTAATGCTGAAAGCTCCTACCTACGACCTGCATTTAACTTTGATCAACATTAATTAATTGGTTATCTTTCCAAAAAGTAAGAGTAAATATTACAAAACTTGGAAGGGGCCCAACACTTAGAATGAAATTGAGATAACTGATGTCGAGACAACGAGATTTCACTGTACTATACACTAAGATTCATTATTTTATTCATAATGTTCACTAGTGCTCTATTTTCAAACTTATTTTAACACTCAATCAGTTTTAAAAAATTTAATGCAATATCCAATTGTTGAAGTGAAAAATATTTCTTGAAAGTAAAATGGAAGGATACCAAGAAAAAAGGAATTCTTGTGAGTATTTAAAATTTCCACACATCAAATTTGCCTTTAGTGATCAGTATTTTCTTTAAACATAAGTAATTTCCACTCAAAGAAAACTTGCCCTGCATCTTGGCCTATGAGGAATATTTATGGGCAACTCTTATAGAAAGAGAAAGTTAATGCGCTAATGCCTTCAATGTAACGAACTTTAGCAGACAGATACTCTCAAAGAAACAATCACATCCAATCATGAAAAAACTTGTCAATCTGTCACGAATTTGTTTCCTTGTCTGTTTTTTTTTTTCCCCAAATAATGTACAGGACTAACATTGGAAAGGAAAACTTGCATCTAGGTTCCATTAAGAGCCGGGTTAAATCCACTAATTAGGTCCCTGACGTCATACCACCTTCTTTTGAAAATCACCCTCCTACTTAAAATACTAATGAAACCTCTGAACTTGTAATATGTGTACCTACCAGTATGAGACTAGGAAACATGTCTTGCCAAAGGACACTCCCCGATGAATTAGTTCAGCACCATCACAAATCAAACCTGGTTTGGCTGGTCTCTAGTCCTCAGCACTAACCATTATGCCACAGCAGATTATTGTGATATCTTCAATCTGCAACAAACATTTTGAATAATTATACATATGTAGCGAAAAACATGATTCTCCATCCTATCATTTTTTAGTTCATTAACAGTTCAGTTTAAAAGTACCTGACCACCTTTAAAAATGAAAAGTCCTTTGAAATAGGTATTTGGAAATGCGTTGAGTGATTGACTCAGCCCCCTGTGCTTTGAATAGTTTTAAAAAAAAGAGTAAAATATCAACAAAATAATCATCTAAATGAATACATATTCATAAAAAAATGAACTAATTCTCACATGTGAGGATTCATAATAAATGCCAATAATAACAGAAAAATTCAATGAAGTCTACAATGTATATTCAACATGTGTTAACAAGTTGAGATTTCTTTTAAATATGACATTTGAAGTTTGAACAGCATAAAACCAAAAAAGTGACACAACCAGTGTAAATATTTGATGGGAAAATAAGGTCAGTCAATTTGGTTTTAATGACGATATATTTTAAACACAAACAGAATTTCTTTTTGTTAGTTTGAGATACGTAGTCTATATGATAAAAGGTTAGCAAGAGTACTTACAGCTAAAATCAATAATGATTCCCGGGATGTTTCTTCTGCGCATTTCGCCACTGCATTCTTGAGGTGTTTTCCCTAGAAAAAAGCCTTTTCTTGGCTGTAAGATACAACGAGATCGGGCTTTCGTTGAAATCTTTTTACTGATCAAAATAAAGTGTCAAATAGATCTACAAGAAAGGTTTCTACATTGAGATCGGCGTCCGTAAACAAACACCATTCATGGTCAACCGCGACAATCGAAATTTCAAATAACGCGCACTTCACGCATGCGTACGGCGGCTTCGCCTCACTTCCTGTTAAAGGTAAACAAACTTGTTTTTCGATCAATTATGTGTATATTTCAACGATTTTTCCGTCATTTGATTTAATTTATCATGTAAGACAACAGGGTGAAGTTAGCGGTCGGTTATTAGACACGATGACTGACCAAATGGTAAATAAACATTGAAAACTAATCATCACCGCGTTGTGTCACATTCGTGCCTACGTATTTTCGACCTTTCGATTCGGATGACCGTAACAATGCTTTGGAGGTGCTAAGTTGCTAGAAAGTGGGTAGAAAGTTGCATGATCCACGAGAAATTCGATTATGAATAGCTTTCATAAATTATTACATCATAAATTTACTGTCCATAATATTTGTGTGTTAGATTATTTTTGTAAAGACCAGAGACAATATCACAAAAATAAAAAGATTTTGAATTGTTAGTTTGAGTGTATTTAATAATAAATAAATTAAATGAATCAACTTTTTTGTTATGTCATTTTAAGCTCAGCTTGACAATTTACAACATTGAAAGATGTTTTTGTGCACGTACCTCTATAAAAAGTGATATTGTGAAAGTTTACAAATGTAAACAATACAGAAAATTTGATTTGAGACAAATTTGAAAAGGTTTCGCTAACAATGTGAAAAACTTGGCAGTTCTCCTTTTCTTTTATGTAAAAGGTTTTTAAAAAGCACTTGCAAAAGAAAAAAAAAATTGTGCTTGGAAACTTTTCCTTTTGCCAAAATGCTTTTGAAAGTCATCTGCTGCAAGACCCTTAAAATGAAATGCTTAATTTAGGATGTAAAGAAAACATTCAAGGAAATATTGTGAAACTTTCTAAGTACAAAATTCCGCCTGGAACATGATTTCCGCCTCAGTCAAAAGTCTAAGTCCAGAAATCCGTCTCATTGAAATGTTACAAGTTGAAAATCCGCCTGAAAGAAATGTTTAAGTATGAAATTCCGCCTCAACTTTATATCCGCCCGGAATATTTTATGAATTCCGCTTGTAAAACTGAAAAAGAGGAGACCTTTTCCAGGCGGAAAATGCATTTACGCCCCTATTACGCCTGTAACCAACACTTTCCGCCCCAATTCCGCCTCAATTCCAGGCGGATTCCGCCTATTCATTTCGTACGGGTGGGAAAAAGAGGACCAATTTGGGAGGCCTAAAGAAGTGTAGTAAGAATCTCTGATAGTGGCAAAAAAGATATATGTATAATACAAAATGGCTGATAGCAATGTAGTTTAGGAAAGAATGGTAATTGCCGAAAGTGCAATTATATCTGAAATTCAGAGTCTACCCAATATCTAGCATTGCAGACAAGCCCAAAATATATTGTTAGTGACCAGACAATGGTGTTCATTCTTGCAGCTTTGAAGAGCTCCATACATTACAAGAGAAGCAATACAAAAGCTTTGTAATGCAGAAAAACCCAGCCAACAAGATAACAATGCAATGGGTCAGTGGGATGCCTTGAACATTTGTTACCATTATAAATGTATTTGCAAATCAAATAAAAAAACTGGGCAAAAAAATATTAAACATGGGATATTGAAACAACATTGAGGATCATTGGAGAGCAAAGGAAATATTTGTCAGGAAGACATGATACAGACACTATTACAATACATGTCTTTAAATTTCATCTTTCGTTTTCTTTATCTTTCTTTTTTTTTCCAATGCACATTTTAAATTGTCTGAATATGGTTTGAAATATTTCAACAACTGAGAAAAGGAGGGCTGGTTTGGCAGACCACGGAAAGTGTAGTAAGAATGTAAGATAGTGGCCAAAAAATAATATAATATGGAATGGCTGTTAGTTATCCAGTTAAAGAAAGCCAACATCCATGGAGTTACATTGGAGAGGAAAGGGAACATTTGTCAGGTAGACATGATACAGACATTATTACAAGTCATGTCTTGTCTCTTTCCTTTTGTTTTTCTTAAATTTTATATCTTTTTTCAATGCAGAACTGGAACAGCTACACTGCAGACTCATTATAACGCGGTCGTCGGGAGCCATGATGCTAGATCCGCGTTAATAGTGGGGTTGACAAATATAACGCGGGGTCCCTTACGCACTACATGCCAGACCATAACCACTTAAGAAACAATAAGATTCAAGAAGTAGTCTATTCATATTTCAAGATTGTGTTGAGTTACAGACTTATCATTGAATTTATTGTGAATAAAAGAAAAGCAAATAAAAAACATAATCAAAACTTACATGTTTAACTATATATTCCTTTTTATTTGTTTCATTACGATTCAAGTTAAGGATCATTCATAGAGGCACGTGCAGTTTAAATACACACTACAGAAAAAGGAGGGTGGATTCAGTTAACCCATGTTCTATTTATAGATTTAAACTCCAAGTGAGGAGTGAGTAAATTTTATCGACAGTTCTCCCAGCATGTGTACCTAATGCTTTACCATTTAAACTGGGTGTAAATCACTCCCCTGAATAAGCGTGTACAAACTAATGATATTATGCAATTTATCAACACTATGTACACATAGATTTAAATCTTCCCTCGGGTCACGGATTGTGTATGTATAAAGGCCACGCGCTTTGTTTAAAAGACCGTGACAAACAATGGGGATTACCCAGGGAGTTATTGATTTTCACGCCTTCGGAGTGCAATTTGTAGGTAGACTTTCTATTGAGGATGCCGACCGCGTCATTTTGCAGAAAGGGGGAGATTTAGGCTATTGTTTAAGCCCTAATGTGCTTGAAATTTTGGGAGCCATAGGAGACCCGCGTTATAATGAGTATCGCGGTATAATGAGTCTGCAGTGTATATAAGATTGCAGAATGATTTGAATATGGAATTGACAAGATGAATTTTGATGCAAAGGTGAGACATATACTCTTTGAGAACCAGGATGTAAAAGAACAAAGGAACAAGGAACTCAATTTTTAAAACACACCATTTTGTTTAAACAAATTTTAATGATTGTGCCCATCGAAATCATATTTTACGTACAAAGTGGCATACCAACTTCTTTAAGACTTGTGTTTAGAAGATTGAGCTGATAAAAGATTTTGTAATGAGTTAATTCAATTGACAAGAGTTGGAAAAAACAAACTAATTACAGACAAATGAAGAATTTGGAATTGAAATTTCTTGTTGATAAGTTTTTGCTATATTTTTAATTTTGCAAAAATTCAAGGTCAATACATTCATAAGTTGGAATTAACCAATGACCTATCCTTTGTAAAATTATTATTATTTCAATGTTTTCTGCTTAAAAACCCCCCAAAAAAACAGTATAAGTTCTCCCAAAGAGTGAAGGGCTAAGCAGTATATTGCTGCAAATCAAATTGGAAGACATTTTTATTGAGGGAAATAAGGCAGATACTTCAGGTATTTATGATTTACTTCTAACATTATTTATTTATCGATCTTTTCAAATAGTTTGTGTTGTAGCAGGCATCTGCTCTTAAACATAAAAAAAAATGGTTCTGTAGTGCATGTATTAAATTGATGCCTCCGGCAACCTCTAACTCAATATAAGTTATTTCACATAGACAAAAGATTTCTTAATGGGTTGCAATATATCCTGTAAACTTGTATCTACTTTCCCCATGTTGATTCTAAATTACTATTTATTCAACCTTTATCAAGCTTAACTTAGCACCCTCTGGTACTAGACACATGAGTTAAGAAATAAATGTATATCATTCATCCTGCTTACTTTTCAGGGAGAATAAAGCAGCCTAAGACAGACTAACCATGTATAAATACAAAAGCTACCTACAGGGGGAGTATATGGATAAGTTCACCTTAAAGGCAGTTGTGGACTAATTTGAGAAGTGCTGTTACAATTTGAAAGTAATTTCCGGTATCAACACCAATGACAGAACGAAGACATGGGGTCAGATCTGGTTTCTTTCTTCAGGTTTTAAAAATGTTTGGGGCCGGGCAGTTCTCTCTGACCTATTCGTTCTTTCATCATCAACCATTTGAAAGGCTCGTCACATGATTGGAAACGGTTTCATGTGACTTTTGTCTAACCAAGTCTGTAGTGAAAAGCACTGTAATTATTTTTTTCAGTTTTGAAACCCATGATGAAACTTACTAATTTGCTCAAGGCGACACAGCCCTGGTATTGGTTTACTACGATTTTTTGCCGATATTCACATGAATTTATTAAAAAAAAAAAAAAATCACCTTTTTTAATAGACTTTGCCCAGAAATCTCAGAAACAAATAAAGTATCCAAGTTGTTTTGTTTGAATGAAGTTATTCCTAAAATAAGAAATTTTCCGAGAAAATGCCGCGATTTTTCTCAATTCGTACCGGACCCATTCCCAAAATTTGAAGAAAAAAAATCGCAGTACAGTTATTTATAAATATTCAGTTAAACATCATTGGCATAAGGGAAGAAAGGATACCATGACAATACTTCGTCATTGATGAGTCCCAAACTTCAACCACGGAGAGAAAACGGTAACCCTACACGCCGATAAATGCATCAGGAAATATCTTTTTTTTGTAAAAAAAAAAAAATAAAATCAAGCAGCAAGTTTAACAAAAGTAGGTACCAGTACGCATTTAAGATCGAAAACTTGCTTCAAAACTTCGGTATGTCATTGCTTATCTATGTTGGAGGACGATGGTTGGACTCGATACAGAAATCAAGTACTGGATGCAGGTTCTAGAACATACACGTTGCCTGATAGACGCCGAGTTTGGCCACATCAAGTAACTATTTTGTAGAGTCCTTGTGAAACCTTGGCAGATATCAGTAATTTTACTTCTTTACTGTCTCAATTTTTTTGGCGTTTGGAATATATGCATGTATGTGTATAAAGGCATGCACTAACTTGCACATAATATTTCACATTTGAAAAAAGACGTCAACGTTCCCTGTAAGCGGGCGTCGACAGTGCTGCCGTACTCTCACGGGAAAGACAGGCGTATCATGCCTCCCAAGAAGGACCCTATCTTTGCGAGAGAAATCGTTGCATTACCTGTCTATCCAATCAAATGGAGAAATAACTTAAAAAAAAAAAAAAAAAAAATTATTTTGTTTCAAAAACATTGTTCGGATGTGTGTATTTTGTTTAGTTAATACGCAGTCCTGATGTTAGTTAATGCAACAATATGAATGGAAATTAGTAAGACCTATATCGGTGCATATACATACATGTTCGTTCTAGTGTAGCGCTGAATTACATTTTCTTTCTGTACATATATTTAAGAAATTGAAGTTATATTGAGAACAAATACTTTGTAGTGTTATCAGGATTGTTGTTAAAGTCCTAGTTCTATTGATGATTACAAAAACATTTCACTTGGTTCAAACTTGCTGACATTACTTTCATTGATTTTTTTTTGCTTTGTTTTTTAATTATTAATTTTCAATACAGAAATCAAACCCTAAATAATTTTAATTATTTCCCACCCTTGTTATGAAATATGAAGTTAATATTTCTATTACTGAAAAAACAAAGTAACATGTTTTCTTTATTCTTTCATTTAAGGCTGATAAAAACTGGTAAGCAGCATGTTTGTGTAAGAGAAAAAAAGACTCGCTCACAATTCCCATGAAGATAAATACAATATACAAGTTTGGTTTTGGCGATTAATTACCAAATATCTTTTATTCGCTCACGTCTGAATTGTGAGTATAGTACCTCACTACACATTTTTTGGCATTAAGGTTGCTTCCATTTTGAGCAGTAGTGCCATATACATACTAAACCGAAGCTAACGGCCACTTTCCCACGATCACTTTTTCTAGCGACCGGAACTTGAGAGTGGATATCATCTGTTACACGCATGCGCACTCCCTCTCGACAAAATTTGCTCTTCAAGAGAAATCATAAACTCATCACAGGAACAAAAATGGTAAATAAACGGTTGATTAAATAAGTTAATGCAACTCCTGGTTAACATGTCATGTGAATGCATAAATTATCATTCCCTGGCCAAACACACGGATGACACTTGATGGTTATAACACTTGGTCATGTAATTTGAAGTGTAACTTGCTTTCGTGCTTCCCGGTCAATTCGTTCCCAAACCAATTCGTTACCACCCAAATTTGGCCAATTTGTACCCACATTTCGGTCACTTCGTTCCCATCCTAATTTTAAGGAAGTCAATTCATAACCATTTTATAATTTAATACGAATTATAGAACATAGTAAATGAAAAATACTTACATATTTCTTTAAACTTTGAGCTTTTAGGTATGGATGTTAAAGTTAGATATACATAGGCAGTTTTTGCGAATAGGCGACCATATGAATGAATTTCGGAATAAAATTTTTAATCAAAGAATTAACAAGAGGGCCATAATGGCCCTAGAACCGCTCACCTGAGATTACCACCTATTTGAAAAATAGTTGGAAACATTGCTTCTTACTTTTACACAGAGTTTCTTGTGCCTCTTTGCATTGACATATTTTTCATTCCAATTTTACAAGTTTGACACTGTATGCATGATGTGGGGACATTAAAATGGTACATAATTCTTACAATGTGGAAACTGAATATTTTACTTTTACAGATTGTGTATGTACAAAGATCAGCCCATACTTTTGTTCAGTATGATCTATTGCTGGGCTATTCATAAAGCTTCGCCATTCGCCATAGGCGAAAGTCAACTTGGTTTGGCGAAAAAAGAAATGTACCCTTTCGTCAATTTGGCGAAAGTAAAATTGACCCCATTTTGTATAGAGTCTGTAATGGCGAAAGTGGGAAGAATGGCTAAAGTCTTTTCGCCACTACGAGTAGTAATCATTAATTAAAATTGAATAGTTTGACGTTGAACAGCTTAAATATAAATAGAAGTGTTTGGTTCCTTAGCCGATTTTCTAGTGAAAGTGCTCTTTTAGAAAATCCGGAGACCAGACATTATGTATATTTCAAATAGCAACGTCTAATGAAAACGTTTAAACAGGCCGGTTCCCGGTTTCAGTTTATGTGTCACACTATAGTCAGTACCAGAATAATAAAACGCACCAAAACATTTTCGATACTTATTTCTGTAGCTCACTGCGTTAAAAAAAGATACTCATAAAGGTGATATGGGACTTATTGCAATAAAAAGCATGCGAATAAAAAACATTATTTGTGTGTAAACACATTCGATATATCAAGCGTTTTAAATGATTACATCGATGCAATATTAGAACGAAATTGCATGGTACGGAATTTACGGACAACGAAACAACAACAACAACAACATGAGGGAAAGGGACTCCCGGTGAAAAATGGTAATTAAAACAAACATTCAAGGAAATATAACCTTTTATGAGCATATCTTAATGCATTGGAACTCCCACATTTAGTAAAAAGAACGTCATTATTGTACAAGTACTGTCAACTTGCCAGTTCAATGACTCCCAGATCACGTAAATGCTGCAGCATACCCTGCAAACTTTAAGGTTAGATATTCTTTTTTAAAATGTTTAATTTATTTTGTTTTATTTACAATCAAAAGTTATTTTATATTCTTTTTTTAAATGTTTATTTTGTTTTATTTAAAAAATGAATCATGCCAGGTGCATGCATGCAAGTTTAATTATTTTCTGTCGTCTTTCTAACCCTGTCCCAAAGTTCTGTAAACATTTATTGAGGTATAGGATGTAGTACTCTACTAAGAACAACCACACAATGAAGTGGCTGATACAAGAACTGTTATTTATTAGTTCAATTTACACATCATTTATTTTATTATGTGATAAATACCATTCTAGCCTATTTCAATAATTCTGTAAGTTGAACAAATGAACTGTAATTTATATTTAATATTTCTGCTAAAATGGCTAAAAAGACTTAGCCAAATTTGGCTTTGCAAAAATCCAAGTGGCTAAAGAAAATTTGGGTAGCTTAGCCAAAATGGCTCATAATATTTTGGTCCAATGAAGAGCCCAGTATTGTTGCCATTTTGTTGATATCATTTTGACATATTTGGACTTCCAAATTGATATTGATGTATTTTGTTAAAAATTCTACAATACAAGTACTATATAGTGGAAATGCAAACAGGTTCACATTTCCACACACCATGGTGGCCATGTTTTTCGAGATATAAAAATTCCATTTTTTTCTAAAATTTGTTTATTAAGATATAAATTTTACCTAACATGTATATAGTGAAAACAAAAACACATTCATAGTTCAACGCAACCTGGCGGCCATGCTTTTTGAGATATCATTTTTTTTTAACAGTCTTTTTTTTTTAGCAATCTTTATAGAAGGACCCCTAAAGAACATTCCTGTGAAATTATTTTGAAATCTGACCAGTGGTTTTTGACAAGATTTTTTCATGGTCTTTACCAAATATGGGCATGGCAACCATTCTGGTCAAATGACCTATTTTTTTTTTTTTTTTTTGACATATCTTTATTCCCTCTAACTAGGGATGCTTCATATATCTCATTAAAATTGGCCCAATGGTTTGGGAAAAAAAGATGATTGTAAAGTTATAGATTTTAGCATACAAATTCATGTATAAAGAAAAAACAAAAACGCGTTCAAAGTACAACAGTCCCTGGCGGCCATGTTTTTCAAGATATCTATATTTCTTTAACAATTTTTATAGAAGGGGCCCCAAAGAACATTCCTGTGAAATTATTTTAAAAAGAACATTCCTGTGAAATTATTTTAAAAAGAACATTCCTGTGAAATTATTTTAAAATCTGACCAGTGGTTTGTGACAAGAATTTTTTTTAAGGTTTTTACCAAATATGGGCATGGCAGCCATTTTGGTCACAAGACTGATTTTTTTTTTCAAATCTTTATTCCCTCTAACTAGGGATGCTTCACATGAATTCTCATTGGAATTGGCCAAGAGGATTGGAAAAAAGATATTAGTAAAGTTATAAATTTAAGCATTCGTGTAAATAGTGAAAACAAAAACGCGTTCAAAGTTCAACACAGCCTGGTGGCCATGATTTTCGAGATATCAAAATTCTTTGAACAACTTTTCAAAAGAGCCGCCTAAAGAACATTCCTGTGAAATTATTTTAAATATCTGACCAGTGGTTTCAGACAAGAATTTTTAAAAATTGCAGAAATTCCCCTTTTTTCATTCCACGGCAACCAAAGTTAAGCATGGAATTAATTTCTTTGAACAACTTTTGAAGAACATTACCCAATGGACATTCGTGTGAAGTTTGGTTAATATTGGCCCAATGGTTTAGGAGATGTTAAAAGAAATTGTTGACCACGCACGGCAAACATTGGGCGATCACAAAAGCTCACCTTGAGCACAAACGTTGAGCTAACAAAACAACAACATACAAAAAGAGCTTGTCTTCTCTCTTATAAAAATGGGTTTAAGCCAAACGCAACCTGACGGGCTCAATTTGTTTTTAAAGAAATTTATCAATAAAATAATTCATAACAGTTTGTTATAATTTGTTTTAATTTTGTTTGACCACCTTTTGTTGTAACTGGCTTATGATAAGCCTATTAATTAAGGACACCAATTAATGGAAAAATTAGTGATAATTGACGCTGCATGCCCTGCAACCATTCTTCGGGTTGCACTGTTAAAAGAATCTGTTAAAATTGAAGAGAATCCATATCAGTCAATTAAAAATACAGTAGTTGTGAATAACAAGTGAAAAGAACTGAATAGCTGCATAATTAGTGTAATCTGGACATCAACTGAAGGAATCATATTCAACTCAAAAACAAAACATGAACAACATACAAAGTACTTGCACATTTTTTTAGACCAAATAAATTCTTGGTTCTCCTTTATAATGGAGTATCATCAAAGGTCTTTTATTCAGTTATACAGCAATAATATATGAAACTTGTAGTAAGATAAATGATCTTATAATACTGAACTATAGGATGGTTACGAATCGACTTCTTCAAAATTAGAATGAGTACGAATTGACCAAAATGTGGGTACAAATTCCCCAAATATGGGTGGTTACGAATTGGTTTGGGTACAATTGACCTGCTTCCGTTTTTGTGAAAAAAAAATTGGAGTCTGCTTTACCTGAATAATTACGTAGATGCTATGTATCGATGTACCTTCCAAAGGAGACCACTGTTTTACTTATCAAAACACTTAAGACAAAATAACACCCTTAATTACTGACGGTATCGTTGTCTTTTGGTTGTATTTTGTAATGCTTTTCATATTGAACTACCAACAAGAAATTGGCAGAGCCACAGAATGTCAGAACATGATTTTACGGTGGTCTGAAATTAAATTTGCTTGTTGGGACTGTCTGACTGGCACTTTTCAGAATGACTGGAAGCATATAAAATAATTTTCCAAAATATCTATGAATAAGTTTTTTTGTGGATCTTTTTATTTCAGAAACAAGTTATTATTCACTGACCTATATCCTTCTCAGACATAAAATTGAATAATTGAGTGTGCTGTCTTATGGACAGCTCTTGTTATATAAATTTAAGTTACATAGAATATTAATGTCAAACAAATTTATATGAACAAAATATTTCCAAAGAATCTACTACAAAAGCCAATATTTATTGATAGTGTTGTCCTTTACTTTGTAATGAAAAATGAATAAACTTATTTTGATATTAGTAACAACTGACAAGTGATGATCTTTAATATTTTAAAGCAAACAGTACACCTTTATTGACTCATTCATGTTTGTTTAATATTTCTTCAAAGGAGTTTGGAAACTTTAAGGAAACCCCTTCCCAAATAAAAGAATTGGTGGATTCACCGTATGTGGTATGCATATTTCTCATTTTAAAACATGTATGAAGATTATTGAATCAATTTCGAAATCATAGACCCCTTACTGGGGGTGGAGTTACTGGAAAGTTGCCGGATGATTTTAACAAATATTCTTGAATGTGCCAGTGTTTAGTTTTGAAATTTGGATGTGTGGTGAAAATGTGAGTTAAAGGATAACCTTTGTATCACAAGAAAGTTGATGAGTGGTGAAAATGTAAGTTAAAGGATAACCTTCGTATCGCAAGTAAGTTGGGTTATAATATGGTTTCTTTGTTCGCAATTTATGATCTTCTCCCGTTTCATTTCATGTATTGATAAGACAATGCAGGGTGAATTTGACAGTTAATAGTTATACGATGTATGGTTTTAAGACAATTCGTTTATTCAGATCCTATGTCTTTGTTTACTGCTCAATTAAAACCTTAATGCTAATACAAGATCATTGACGAAAAAGTACTCGTGGTTTTTTTCAACAAATATTAATAAAAATAGCTGTTTTCACAAATATCGTCAAAATTTCAAGCCGATTCTTACATATGAAAAAATTTAAAAATCTTTGCAAATTTACGTGTTACGTCAACTACCTTTTTTTTCCAGAAAAATATTCTTACAATATGAAACATATTCAATAAAGAAAATGCACTGTCAATCTCTAAAGGATTGCTATTTCGAGAAAAATCGTCCCAATTTCAAGCCGTTCCTTTCATATGAATGCATTGACATATCCTTGTAAATTCACATGTTAAACCACTAATTTATTTTTTTCAAATGGATATTCTTTAATGAAAAATATCAAATATAGAAAATTCACTGTCAATCAAAACAATGACTTTAGGATCATTTATTTCAAGGAATATCGTCCAAATTTCAAGCCCTTCCTTTCATATGAACAGGTTTACGCAATGACAAATCCATGCAAATTCACAGGTTAAGTTACTAATTTATTTTTTTTCAAATTGATATTCTTATAATATGAATCATATTCAATAAAGAAAATGCGCTGTCAATCCAAACAATGACTTTAGGATCGTTTATTTGAAGAAAAACACCAATTCTAACCAGCGATTGCTCTTGACACCCTTTACATGGCGCATACAGTGGATCAAGAGTGACGTCACAGCAAAGGGATAAAAGTACTCTTCAGTTCAATGCATAAACACTTTAAAGAATTAAAAACAGAAATATTTTTCTTCTAATGACTTTTCATTATTGCTGTTTTATACAGCAGTAAAGCTGATGTGCAGTTTAAAAGAATTGAATTTCAAGCCTCCAAATTTCCTCACGTCTGAGAACAAGCACATTTAAGTGTTCAAATAGCAATGTCATATCTTATCGCAGCGCTTTCGTAGAAAGACACTGCAACTGTAATAAAGCAATCCCATTTCATTAGAAGATTGTCTGTATGATAGCCTTCAAATGCCAATATCTAAAAGAAAGAAACACAATG
This sequence comes from Cerastoderma edule, assembly GCA_947846245.1. Taxonomy (NCBI): domain Eukaryota; kingdom Metazoa; phylum Mollusca; class Bivalvia; order Cardiida; family Cardiidae; genus Cerastoderma; species Cerastoderma edule. Next base: position 23,634,008 of record OX401407.1, on the reverse strand, counting down.
TTACTGACGATAGACCAGAAAGACACTGCAATACAGCAATCCCATTTCATTCGAAGGAGATTGTCGGTATGATAGCCTTCAAATGCCAATATCTAAAAGAAAGAAACACAATGTTACTGACGATAGACCAGAAATACAATGCAATACATCAATCCAATTTCATTAGAAGGTTGTTGTCGCCATGACGGCCTTCAAATGCCAATATTTAAAAGAAAGAAACATAATGTTACTGACGTTAGACGAGAAAGACACTGCAATACATCAATCCAATTTCATTAGGAGATTGTCGCAATGACAGCCTTCAAACGCCAATATTTAAAAGAAAGAAACTCAATATTACCGACGATAGACCAGCAAGACAATGCAATACAGCACTCTCATTTCATTAGAAGGAGGTTGTCGCCATGACAGCCTTCAAATGCCAAAATTTAAAAGAAACACAATGTTACGGACGATAGACCAGAAAGACACTGCAATACAGCACCGGGAATCGCGGTATGATAGGCACAATAACGTCAATAAGGCCATATCTAAAAGAAAGAAACATTCAAACGTATTACTAAAGATCGACCTGTGACTTCTGGATGCAAGACTAATGTTGACAGAACTCCAGATAAGATTTGTTTCATCGTTATTACGAATTATTTACACAGAAAAACGAATTGAAAATCAAAATCCATCGTACCAAAACTAATTGAGATAAAGAGAAACGAATTGTGATCGTACATATTTTCCGAGTGCTGCGCAGCGTAAATCGAATCATTGATTTCCGTTACCGGGTCCAAGAATTATTGGTTATGAATTATTTCATTAAACTGGTCCCCCGCTGTCTACAAGCTCCACTATGTTCTATGAAAGACCGGTTCCCAGTCTATGATTTTATTTCCGTTATCTGATTACAATATTATTACGTCGGCTGTAAAGTGTGAACGAATTCACAAAAGAAACTTAATTCTGCAAGTATAGTTGGGTTCATTTTGCGCCGAAGTCTTTTGTTAGCAGTGTCTTACTTGATACCGTGTCAAAAGTAGTTGATGGAGCGGAATCAAAGACCATAAAAGCAAAACATCGCGGCATCACGCAAAAACAGATCTCAGCATGGAAAAGTGTCTTTCCCTGGTTACGAATTGAAGGCTTGGATGCCGATATTCATTTGAAATGTTGTATTAAACAAAATGTGCCAATTGTCTGGGCCAGGAAGGGCTCTTGCAACATTCAAAGAGACACCACAGTCAAGCACAACAAAAGTAATAAAACAAATGATTATCAGAAAAAAAAAAAAAAAAACTATTTAAAAATGATGAATTATGCAAAAAACGAATTGTGACAAAAATCTTATAGTGAAAACTAATTGACCCCAAATCTTATCTGGAGCTTTTGTGTTGAGGTATAGAATAAACTTTCTGTTGAAACTTCTGAAATTAAGATATTTATTAAATCTACGGCCATAATGGCCTAGTGGCTAGAGTAAATAATTTGAAATAGAGTGACACTTCTCCTGAGGGATCAAAGTTGCTACAGGGGGCATTAGGTTTTTCTTAGGGCTAATGACCCTCTGGCCTAATGACCCTCTGGCCTACCTCTAGATTGAGCACTGCAGTATATATACAGTTAAAATTGGGGTTTTGATATACAAGTCTCAATTTACCTTCAGGTCTAAATTCCAGTTCAACTAAAAAATAACACAAATGCAAAAAAAACACACAAAAAAACCCCCACTTAAAATGTTTTCTCAATTATGCTTAAAATTTAAGCAAATTTTCCCAAATGCATCGGTACCAGGCCCTTTCCCAATCTGCCCAGTAAAAAACCTGCATATAGAACAGTAGTTGTTGCCAAGGAAACTACTGCCAACATAACAGAAGCCATGCAGATTGTATCAGATTGTAACTCAAGCTGGAACCCAGAGTTTTGGCTGACCGACTTTGACCAACGAGAAACTTCTTCATTAGAAAAAGTATTTCCAGGTTACACAATAGAGCAATAATGAAAAGATTATTGTATTACAAATTGTATAGATCCTCTTAAGAGCTAATACAATGAACTAAGCCAGGTGTTATGAATTAACCAATAATTTTGTATGTATTTAACAAAATAAATGAAGAAAGACATCCTTCTATGTATTTATAATCTCAGGTTGTACAAAAAATTGTGTTGAAATGGTTGAAAGTTGAAGAATTTCAAAAAGCTGAAATCTAGTTTTTTATCCTGAAAAGGCAAGTTTGCTAAATCGTTGTATGGGACAAAAAGTCTCAAAATCATGAAAATCAGGAATAAACCTTAACACTACGACCACACAAAAGAGGAGATCAAGGAATTTTTCAGAAATGGCGCCTCTAGTTTTAGTTTACACTAAGTTTGTTTGAAAAGGAAACATGTATCCTTTTTTCAGATGAAAGTGTTCTGTGTGATTTTCACGGAGAATAGGCTTGGAAGGGATGGCTTGGAGCAAAAAAAGAATGGAGTCAGTCAGGAAAAGGATACCATCATAATACCTTAAGCTTTAGAATACTGATTACCATTAACCAGGTATTGGTAGTGAACTGGGAAGTTTGAGTCAATATCGAACAGCCAACTTTACTTCCTGCTGTCCAGAGGTTCATCAAGAAGTTTGGTATATCTCGGTAAACTTACTGTATATATTTAAATACGATGTCATTGCAATCTCAGATCTTACAAAAATTCATTTTAAACATGTCAACATGAATGCAATGCTCTGTCAGGGTGAAATAACAATGGCCTTGTTATTAATTTTGTTTCTGGTATGAAGTAATGAGGCAGAATGTTGGCATGATTGATTTTCAGTTTAATGATGTAGAGTTCAATTTTAAATAAACACACTTGGTGCAACAAATTTTGTAAGGCTTTTATGAGTATTTCAATGTTTCTACTTTTTAAACACAAATTGATAGTTGGAGGAGGTTATGTGATAAGATGTGAAAAAGAATTGAGGTTTGTACAATTTCATTAATCCGAACCTTTACATGTGATCCCAAACAGTAGTTTTAGAATCAGTAATCACTAGTTCTTATTTCTTGTATATATATTTTCAAGGTATTTATTGCGATGTACAAAAATTTAAGGCACATGTATTAAATGTCTTAATTTCAGAATGCGTATCATAGCAAGTTTCATACGAAACAACTTTCAATGGAGAAGTAGCAAAGCCGAGAGACCTTGATGTCTACAATACACATGCCAAGTTCTGGAATTTGCTTGATAAGAAATGGGTTTCAGAATGCAAAGTAAACATGTGGTTTGATATAGGACAAAAAAACCTACAGGTGACTTTTGTATTTATTTATTGTGTAAGGATACTTCCCAAAGTATACTAGCCAGCAGAAATGTTCAGGCATAAAGCAAATAAGGATGATTTTAGTGAAGCCAAGGTTGCACTTGATATGAAACAACAGTGTTTGTCCATATAGAAAGTAACTGTTAACTTACATGATGGTGTTGTATGAAACCATTTATGTCCCAAAGTTCAGGCAAATTGGTTGAACGGTTTTTGAAAATATGAATATTTCATTTAAGTTGGTAACAGAATTTCTCCAAAAACAGTTTTTTATATGCAACATACTTTTTCTTCAAAACATATTTTATAAAAAAAAAAATATATATAAATAAAAAATGGATACCATATACATACTGCTTTTGGCAATGTTTGCTGAACATTTCCATCACCACCACCAATGGCGTTGGACAGATGCACTTGCTGTTACAGGATAAGTACCTGAAGGAAAATGGATTTGGAAGGACAGATCACTGCAGACTGTATTGGTGAAAAGTTTCTTCCCAGACATGCAGGCAAAGTAAGTGAAATGCGATTTGGAGGGACTTTGAGACCAATGTTGACTGTATTGGTGAGAAGCTTCTGCCCAGAAATGCAGGGAAAGTGAGTGAGAAATGTGATTTGGAGGCTTTGACATCAATGTTGTCTGTATTGGTGAAAAGCTTCTTCCCAGAAATGCAGGCAAATTGAGTGAGAAATGTGATTTGGAGGGACTTTGACATCAATGTTGATTGTATTGGTGAAAAGCTTCTTCCAAGAAATGTAGGCAAAGTGAGTGAGAAATGTGATTTGGAGGGACTTCGACATCAATGCAACGATGTCAGCCCATGCGTAGTAAACGCACTGTCTATGTGTCAAAATGCAAACATGGGTCACTTTAATCACATTATTTATTATTGAATGAAACTTGCAGTTAAACGTATGTTGGCCAACAGAAAAAAGATAAATTTATTGTTCTCAGCCGTAGTTGAAAGCAAATCTATGCCAGAAAATATATTTTATGACTAACTTTCATATGACATCACATGCCCCAGCCATTTATCGATAATTTCATAGTGAGCTTGCCAAGGTCATAGAGTCATTAAACACTAAATTTACCTCATTTTGAGAGTATTTTGTGCGTTCTACGTCATCAATTCTTGTGACAAAGCGTTCAAGAGAAGTATGGCGGAAAAAAAATTCGCAGTGGGTGTTAATTAAAAAAAAAAGATGAATGTTTGAGAATGACCAATATTCAAGGTCTTTTAATGTTCCCAAACAACAAATTTTTCGACTGTCCCAAATTGAAAGTTTGCAAACATTTCAAAATGTGATGAAATTTGACAGTATTCTTCAGAAAGAGCAGAAAACCTTGTTGAAAAGATAAAATTGCTTGTTACGAGCAATTTCTCCTTTTCCCACAAGGTTTTCTAAAGTCATCTGCAACAAAGCCGTCAAATTTCTTTATTGTTGGGAAAGGGTTAAGGCCATATTTTGACAAAGGCGTGGGTTGGCTTTATAAATGTAATATTATAGTTATTTTGCTTCATATTTCATCAAGAATTTTCAAGATTCATGTTGCCATGAAATACCAAGTAGCATTTGCAAATACTGCGCGAGGTTTTTTTTGACTGCATTGATTTTCAACCGGTGTGGCGGTACGTGTCTACCCGGTCGATTGAATCAAAATACGGTATTTCGGATATTATGATTTTCGGACAGACAAGTTTAATAGAAATAAAGAAGTATAACAAAGAAACATGTTAAGATTTGTTTACATGGTTTTTTTTTTCAGGGATAAATTAAATGTTGTTATTAATAAAAATTCAAACAGTCTTCTTGTGAAACAGGGTGTTTTGTAGTGTATTTTAAGAAACCAATCATCTTGTTATCAGAGCCAGACCACTGCCACTGCTCAGTCTGCTGTCAGTGAATCAGCAACTAGTGAACCCTGCCCATTAAACTTTGAGGTGGATACTCTTATAGATCAGTCCCAGAACTTGATACATTCCCAACTGACTTGTTGCTGTGCAGTGCATTGTATACCATTTACAGAGGTATTAACTTAAGTGTAGAAATGTTAAATAACTGATAATAATTTTTTCATAATAGATAATGTATCAAATAATCCATTTGTATTTGTTTTAAAATCTATTAGGCACCAAGCTTGATAAAATTTTGAATTTAGAAATATTGTTTAATATTGAAAACAAAAAAGGGTATTAAAATATTCTTGAGCCATGAATTTTTTTTTTTTAAAATGAGGCACTGCTGCATGAAAAAAATCTTTATTATTATAAATTATTAAGTCTTTATCAAAAGAATTTACTGAAGAAAACCTACAAACTAATTTATTTGAATATAGACCCAGACCAGTGAACCACAGACTGTTAGTGTTCCTTCCCAGGAGACACCCTCATTTGGACTGTCCGAAATTGAACGTATAGCATACTTCAACAGAAAATGCATGAAAATTGGCAGAAATGTTCTCTGATTAGGTAGAAAACATTTTGGGAAATGGAGAAATTGCTCAACACTTCAAAACCTGCTTGTTTTTTTTGTTTTTTTAAAGAAAGCCTTATTCATTCAGACTGATATTCAAAAGTCTGCAACTTTTACAATACTTATCCAATCCCTATGAAATAAAAAGCAATTCCTCTGCATATTTAAAAAGCTTTCCGGTGATATATAACACTTTATAGTTTGATAAAAAAAAATCTTTTGGCCCGACATTGTTATCTTTTGACAGAAATGTACCATAGTGGCACAATAGTCAAACTAATTTGACCCAATTGGAAAATATTGAGAAATTTTTGTATCGTGCAATATCTCCCGTCACGTCAAACTTTCGAACCATTCATTTAATGGTGGCCATTTTGTCGCACCCTTTGAAGACCCATATTTCCACATAGGGGTATTATGTCATACTATCTGTATTAACACTATATATACACAAGGGAAACAACTTCAAAGAGAAACCAGTTCTGACATTCCGCGCTTATCAGTCCGTAATTTTTTATACAACCACTAGTCTGTCAATTCTCTATATGTCCCGCATAGCCAAATGATTTCTGCATCCAACGATACCTCTCTCAACAAGATTGGTCCAGTCAACCCGGAGAAATCTGCGACGACATGCGATATTTTTTCGAATTAGGGTCATTGGGAATAGATCGTTGAGAACAGAACCAGCCGATGTTTTGGCACTAAATCACCTCATTGAACATTATTTCAGCGATGATACTTTACCGGCACTTAAAAACAAACTATTGGTAAGGATCCAAACTAAAAATTCTAACCTGTACACAATACTCAACATGTATTTAGAATTATCTTCCACCATCCTCCCATCTCTCTAGTCTCTACTCCATTTTGTTTTGGTACAATATCTTTCAAGCTCTCTGATTGGCTTAATGTGAAAGGTTGAAGGTTAATTAGGCTGGTTTCCATCTTTATGTAATTTCAAACAAGTATGAACCATGCTATATTTAAACATGTTAACTTTAAACCAATTATATCGCTTTGTTCATATTAATGATGAATATTCAAAGTTGTTGTATAAATTGACAAAATGGAGTAGACGAGCAAAATGGGAGTGTAGTAAAGGATAATTGTTGGATATATGTTGAACATAGCGTGCAGGTTAGTCCAGATAACTGGTCTCGAAGGCTATTGCTCTTTTGACCGACACCTTCGAGTCCAGAGTCAACCGTGATTTTTGCGCACAGATTTTCTGCGCACATTTGACCATCTATCACTCCATAAATATGCAATGGATTATGAAATCAACCATACCGATTTGGAGATCAACCTTTTATCTGTCCATGTGTGAAGTCTCAAAAGTGTCACTATTGTATAAATATCCAAAACTTTGATTTAAATCACACACATAAAACGTGCTTACAAACGTTGAGGTACAAGTCCGAAACATCCAGATGCCAAGTCTCGCTCTGGGTTATGTTACACGGTCCAATAACCAGGTCAACACTCAATTTACACATGATCACTGTTAGTAACGTTGTACGTGTTTGGAGAGAGTACAATATTTGTAAGCACTTGATACTGTACTTGGACTAAAATAATTCCCTCAGTACTTTCATCATCTGATTACATGATACACGTAAAATGTTTTTGTTACTGTTTTGAAACGATGTATTTATTTATGGAATTTGACTGTTGTTAACTATTTTATTCTAAAAATGGGAAGTCCAGACAAAGTTGAGGCCGTCATTTTTCCTAATTGAAACCAAATACATGGAAAGTTGAATTGCGCTTCTTGCAGACTTAGTTCAACGCATTGGCTGAAACTTGCATGTGATATACGGGAATTGCCCCACACCCACGAACATTTGCCCCCATTTTTGTATAACCCTTTACCAAACGTTAAATGTTCAACCGTCCCAAATTGAAAGGGTTTGCAGACGACATTTCAAAATGTGATGAAATTGGAAAATGATCTTCCTATTAGGTAGAAAACATTGTGGGAAAAGGATGAATTGCTCGTTAAGAACAATTTCTCCATGTTCCACAATGTTTTCTAGAGTCGTCTGCAACAAACCGGTAAAATTTCGTTATTGTTTGGTAATTTGGAAATAGGTTAAGGCGCACATTTGTCCCCTCACTATGTAGATCGAGGGCGGACATTTCCCCCCTCATATTAATTTTTTTGTAACTTGATCCGATAGTATTCCGTTATATTTTAATAGAAACTTAAATGGAGATGTTTTTTATCAGACCAGAGACATAGATTACAATCAACATTTATGTCTCTGATCAGACTAACCCGTCAATTTTGCTCTATTACGCCGATGGTACTTGGTCAAATTATGCTCATCCACCCATGAAACTTGATTCGACGTTAATTTTCTTATTTTCGGCAAAATTATTTCTCTTTTATTTAATAATCAAATGTGATGGTCTTTAATTGATTTTTATACGGACACAAATTGAAATACCTTTGGTCTTCTTTGTTTTGGATGGTTTGCCTCGAGTGACAAATTGGGTAAGTGTGACCTCCTTTGAAAGGTGTTTGGTCATGGCTTGTTGATTCAATGGGTAAACAAGCATATAAAGACAATTTAAAGGCCACAAGGAATGAGATATAAAACTAATTATTAGCTGGGGTGCATCTAACAGTATTCTACCATACAGCCAGGAAGTTGGTAGATGTAGCAGGGATGGAAGGGGCATAAACTGGCAGTGTTTTGGGGCACTTTAACCCTTTCCCTAACGACATTTGACGACGACTTGAAAAAACATTTTGGGAAAAGGAGAAATTGCGAGCAATTTTTCCTTTTCCCACAATTTTTTCTGCTCTTTCTGAAGAATATTGTTCAATTTCATCACATTTTGAAATGTCGTCTGCAAACTTTCAATTTGGGACAGTCGAAAATTTGGTGTTAGGGAAAGGGTTAAATGCAAGTTTTCATACGCAGCCCTCGTGTAGTACAGGGCAACAATATCACAAAGCTCCTCGCGTTGGTCCGTAGAAAAAACAGTGAAAAGATCTACGTGAACAGTCCTTTAGTGGTTTACTTATTAATACAGTACGTCCATCAGGATTCATGCCGTATTTTCAAACCGTTGAATTTACTTTAAATATCTAGGGGTCTAGCGTTCTGCGATGTAGCGTTGTGAACATGGTCTTTGCAAACATCTTTTAAGAAACGATGTAAAAATTGCCCTTACCATTTCGTTGCCCAGGACAGTTAATTCGGTGACTTGTAGGCTGCCGCTTTGCCTAATCAGCTCATATCGCGAAGGCCTATCTTCCACGTCGCCTCCTCAAGCGCTGGTCCACGTGTGAAGTGAAATTTGTCAAACTGCAGTAAAATTTACATCAGCGTCTTTCATCAGTGAAACTGATTGGATGCATCGAGTCACGTGTCGAATTTGTCGCGCCGCTCAAAGATAGTCTGGCTTCGGGGTACAGTTAGTTTTGCTACATGTATAGGCCTTTTCAGAAACGTGGTTTGTCTCCCTTTGAAAAATCGGGCCACATTCGGAATACCTTCACTTCCGGGTATTAATTTCAAAAGAAGTATGTGGGCAAAGGCAAAGAAAACGATCGCTATCGATCGGATTTTGAAATTTATAAGCTTCGTGTACCAAAATCAGAGATTTACATACGAAAACATCAACAGAATGATTTGTTGTTGGCTGTTGCCAAGCCTCGTTATAAAAGGAAATTAGATTAAATTGAATTTAATGAGACCCGAATAGCGCACTCCCGTTCAGTTAAAACATGACATTCCGTGTGAAAAAAGGCAAATAAGTATATGTTCTTGTCTGAATTAAATGCTTTGACAGATCAAAACTGTGTTACTCAGCTGGTTGATGGAAGGAAAGAATGAATGGAACACATATTTCTAGAATGTTATTACAAATTTGCATTAAATTCGATTTACGGATTTTAAATAAGATAGAACAAACATCAGCATTTTTGTCAATAATGTGTAGAGGTTATGTTTCTCCAATAAGTATATATTTTTTCTTAAAATTGAAATTTGTCGTATAAATAAAGTACCTTAAATAGAGAATTAGTCGTTATATGAGGTTCTATGTCAGCCTACCTTTGATGATATATCGTATCCAAATATTACGGGCTATTAAAACAGTCCAAGTCCATTTTTTCCACCTGTTGAAACTACATTCAAATAACGCTTACTAAATTACGAGGGACACAGGGTTGTGGAGATCTTTCATATGTTTAAAGGACCTCAGATTGCCGATGGTTAATTACTCTATCTCTCGATTGGCTAAACAATAAAGGGTGTGACTAGAACATATGGTGCAAACGTGGCAGATTGGTGTTAATTTGCATCAACACTCTTAATCCCTGTGATAGCCAAAGTTTGTTAATTGACCCTTTGAATGTAATTAAGAAGGAAAACTGGCAACAATCCATTGAATTGAAAAGAGATTACAAATGTGTAAATTATCATTTTAATGATATATAATTACAAAAAAAACTCAAACAAAAACACAATCGTTCTTGTTAAACAACAATTATAAGAGACATTTAATCAAAAGATTACTACGCAATTAATTAAAGCTCAAAGTAAGAGAAACAATATTTTCTAGCAAATCTTTGAACTATTTATCAATATGATTACAAGGCAAAAAGTCGTCAACAAAGTAAGTGAAATGTTCCAAATAAACCCTTATTGCCGAATCTGACTCTTAAAAGTCTGTTTAAAAGTTTACTTCAAAGACCAGGGGTGATCCAAAGGTTTTTTTTTTTTCGTTGCTTAAAAGAGGCCTCATTTTACATAATGTAATTCTGTATTACATCGCATGAACCATAAAGTCATAACAGAACAAACTAAACATACCTGTCGGCAGATCAAGACATACGGGTTCAACAAATATGAAACATAGTACATAGGCAAATGAATTTTCTACATAAGGACTTCCCATTTAGTCTACATCCCATAAAGGTTTAAATTCCCACGTTGTCTACAGATTAAATTGCCAAACGATCTACAGTTAAAAGAAATATTTTCATTTCATTTTTAATTGATTAAAATATCTTTAAAAGATTTAGATTATTCTGAATCTGCATAAGTTGTTAGAAGCATATTACGAGAAAAAGTGTAGACCAACATAAGAAAAATATTCTTTTCTGGATCTACACTTTATACATATTTTTCTTTCCCACCAACCCCCCATAGAAAAAGTGATTATAGGTTTGATTGATTTTCTACTCAGTTAGTGTCAAAAACAACCAAATTTTTCCGTGTAGGTGAGATGTAACTTCTGTCTGAATGGTGTGAAAATTGGTAAAATAGACTTTAGACAAAATGGGAATAAACCTTGTACATAACAAAACGACCTGACACTCAGTAACATAGGGAATTAACTCATAAAGGGTTGATGCGTATTTGGTCGAATATAGAGAGTAAAAAAAGATCGTATATGTTATTTCCTACGTTATGCAGTTGACCAATAAAAGAAGCAATAAAACCCTCGACGTGAAAGATATGTATCTTTTGAAGCTTGCCGAAATACACAGGCGCGCATCACATCATGTTTCGTTGACACATAGTTGTGTGTTTTATGGCTTCGAGGCATGCCATTGGTTGCTATATAATGACGGAATCATATTTTGATTGGCGTTGCAAAGTCAGATTAGGGTAAATCGTTCTGCTTGAAGAGTCTTGGAAACAGTAATTCTAAGTAGAGTGAATGGTATGGACATGTTTTAAATCGGAGGATTCTAATGTTGACTCGGTAGGTGTAATTATTATTGAAGTCCGATAATTAAACATGAATATAATCATTTCCATAATCTCTTATAAGTAAACTTTTATTTGTCACTCTTGTTGGACATAATTTGATGGAATGTCCCATAAATAAGTGGAACATTTATTAAGTAGGTTTGATCAGCTTGCATCATATCATCTGTTCATTGTGTTTGTATTTACATGGTACAACATCGTTTGAAAATGTTAGATTGCAAAATGGATTTTAAGTTATGTTATCATAAGTTAAGGCAATAATCAAACAGATCTTCATCATCGTATTCTATACTTGAATTAATGTTTTAGCAGAGGATCGACTATTCTCACTAGAAATGAATCGCAACGTTGTAACCGCGTTGGTATACAGTGTTTTATCTCGGGAAACGGGCTAAATTGTCCGCTAGAGAGTTAACACAAAGTAAGGATATACTTTGATATTTCCCCTCCTCAACAATCTTTCCAATGTAGTTTTTACAAACACGACTTTCGACGGCATTGTTAAAATACCCGCAGCAGTTTATCTATGTTTCTCAATGTCAGCTGTTATTATTTAATACCCGGAAGTCTTAAACCGGAAGCTACCGAAAATTTCGTATCTCCGATTAAGAGCATTCAAGAAAAGATAACAACAGTTTCTGAAAAGGCCTATATAGGCCTTTTCAGAAACGTGGTTTGTCTCCCTTTGAAAAATCGGGCCACATTCGGAATACCTTCACTTCCGGGTATTAATTTCAAAAGAAGTATGTGGGCAAAGGCAAAGAAAACGATCGCTATCGATCGGATTTTGAAATTTATAAGCTTCGTGTACCAAAATCAGAGATTTACATACGAAAACATCAACAGAATGATTTGTTGTTGGCTGTTGCCAAGCCTCGTTATAAAAGGAAATTAGATTAAATTGAATTTAATGAGACCCGAATAGCGCACCCAGTTCAGTTAAAACATGACATTCCGTGTGAAAAAAGGCAAATAAGTATATGTTCTTGTCTGAATTAAATGCTTTGACAGATCAAAACTGTGTTACTCAGCTGGTTGATGGAAGGAAAGAATGAATGGAACACATATTTCTAGAATGTTATTACAAATTTGCATTAAATTCGATTTACGGATTTTAAATAAGATAGAACAAACATCAGCATTTTTGTCAATAATGTGTAGAGGTTATGTTTCTCCAATAAGTATATATTTTTTCTTAAAATTGAAATTTGTCGTATAAATAAAGTACCTTAAATAGAGAATTAGTCGTTATATGAGGTTCTCTGTCAGCCTACCTTTGATGATATATCGTATCCAAATATTACGGGCTATTAAAACAGTCCAGTCCATTTTTTCCACCTGTTGAAACTACATTCAAATAACGCTTACTAAATTACGAGGGACACAGGGTTGTGGAGATCTTTCATATGTTTAAAGGACCTCAGATTGCCGATGGTTAATTACTCTATCTCTCGATTGGCTAAACAATAAAGGGTGTGACTAGAACATATGGTGCAAACGTGGCAGATTGGTGTTAATTTGCATCAACACTCTTAATCCCTGTGATAGCCAAAGTTTGTTAATTGACCCTTTGAATGTAATTAAGAAGGAAAACTGGCAACAATCCATTGAATTGAAAAGAGATTACAAATGTGTAAATTATCATTTTAATGATATATAATTACAAAAAAACTCAAACAAAAACACAATCGTTCTTGTTAAACAACAATTATAAGAGACATTTAATCAAAAGATTACTACGCAATTAATTAAAGCTCAAAGTAAGAGAAACAATATTTTCTAGCAAATCTTTGAACTATTTATCAATATGATTACAAGGCAAAAAGTCGTCAACAAAGTAAGTGAAATGTTCCAAATAAACCCTTATTGCCGAATCTGACTCTTAAGTCTGTTTAAAAGTTTACTTCAAAGACCAGGGGTGGTCCAAAGGTTTTTTTTTTTTTTTTTCGTTGCTTAAAAGAGCCTCATTTTACATAATGTAATTCTGTATTACATCGCATGAACCATAAAGTCATAACAGAACAAACTAAACATACATGTCGGCAGATCAAGACATACGGGTTCAACAAATATGAAACATAGTACATAGGCAAATGAATTTTCTACATAAGGACTTCCCATTTAGTCTACATCCCATAAAGGTTTAAATTCCCACGTTGTCTACAGATTAAATTGCCAAACGATCTACAGTTAAAAGAAATATTTTCATTTCATTTTTAATTGATTAAAATATCTTTAAAAGATTTAGATTATTCTGAATCTGCGTAAGTTGTTAGAAGCATATTACGAGAAAAAGTGTAGACCAACATAAGAAAAATATTCTTTTCTTGATCTACACTTTATACATATTTTTCTTTCCCACCAACCCCCCATAGAAAAAGTGATTATAGGTTTGATTGATTTTCTACTCAGTTAGTGTCAAAAACAACCAAATTTTTCCGAGTAGGTGAGATGTAACTTCTGTCTGAATTGGTGTGAAAATTGGTAAAATAGACTTTAGACAAAATGGGAATAAACCTTGTACATAACAAAACGACCTGACACTCAGTAACATAGGGAATTAACTCATAAAGGGTTGATGCGTATTTGGTCGAATATAGAGAGTAAAAGAAGATCGTATATGTTATTTCCTACGTTATGCAGTTGACCAATAAAAGAAGCAATAAAACCCTCGACGTGAAAGATATGTATCTTTTGAAGCTTGCCGAAATACACAGGCGCGCATCACATCATGTTTCGTTGACACATAGTTGTGTGTTTTATGGCTTCGAGGCATGCCATTGGTTGCTATATAATGACGGAATCATATTTTGATTGGCGTTGCAAAGTCAGATTAGGGTAAATCGTTCTGATTGAAGAGTCTTGGAAACAGTAATTATAAGTAGAGTGAATGGTATGGACATGTTTTAAATCGGAGGATTCTAATGTTGACTCGGTAGGTGTAATTATTATTGAAGTCCGATAATTAAACATGAATATAATCATTTCCATAATCTCTTATAAGTAAACTTTTATTTGTCACTCTTGTTGGACATAATTTGATGGAATGTCCCATAAATAAGTGGAACATTTATTAAGTAGGTTTGATCAGCTTGCATCATATCATCTGTTCATTGTGTTTGTATTTACATGGTACAACATCGTTTGAAAATGTTAGATTGCAAAATGGATTTTAAGTTATGTTATCATAAGTTAAGGCAATAATCAAACAGATCTTCATCATCGTATTCTATACTTGAATTAATGTTTTAGCAGAGGATCGACTATTCTCACTAGAAATGAATCGCAACGTTGTAACCGCGTTGGTATACAGTGTTTTATCTCGGGAAACGGGCTAAATTGTCCGCTAGAGAGTTAACACAAAGTAAGGATATACTTTGATATTTCCCCTCCTCAACAATTTTTTCAATGTAGTTTTTACAAACACGACTTTCGACGGCATTGTTAAAATACCCGCAGCAGTTTATCTATGTTTCTCAATGTCAGCTGTTATTATTTAATACCCGGAAGTCTTAAACCGGAAGCTACCGAAAATTTCGTATCTCCGATTAAGAGCATTCAAGAAAAGATAACAACAGTTTCTGAAAAGGCCTATAGCACTGTATATTTGTATGTTAACACCCAAGTACTTAGATGTCTTCTAAGTATTCAGTTTAACACCTTTGAGGAGGTAATCAGTATGAAGTGTTAAAATCTGATGATATAGACACATATGTGCAAAGAATTACAGATGTTATCAAACATGGAGTAGATAGTACTATAGGCCTACCGCATAAAACCATCACAGTAAGGTCTCAAGAACCAGTTTGGATTTCGTCTCTTATCAAGCGTAAAATTAGAACCCGAAAACGTTTATATAGAAAGGCCAAACATTCTAATGATGCAAATAGATGGATGAAATTTAAAACTGTTAGAAATGAAGTGGTGAATTTGATAAGACAAAGCAAGCAAAACTTTTTTGAATCACTATCTGAGAAATTAAGCACTGGCAATCACTCCTCTCGAGATTGGTGGGAAACTCTTAAAGCATTAATAAAAAAATCTTCATCTCAATCAATACCGCCTTTACATGATGTTTTAACAAATAATTTAATTACTGATGTTAATGCCAAAGCTAGTTTACTTAATGATTTTTTTTGCAAACCAATCTAGAATAGATGATACTGGGCACTGTTTACCAGGGCATTACAAAGAGAAAAGTAGGCATTCCTTAGGTTCTCTTAGCATTTCTACCTCTGATGTTTACGACAATCTTACGTGTCTAAATACCGGCAAGGCATCAGGACCAGACGGTATCAATAATATTATTTTACGTGAATGTGCAAATCAGCTAGCTTTTCCTCTTTGTGATCTGTTTTTCTTTATTGGGCATAGACGGCTTCAAATACTACATTCACGACTTAGAAGAGATTGTAGCTGTCTTAAGCATCATTTATTTATTAAAAATATTGTTGATTCACCTCAATGTGATTGTGGTGCAGTGGAGACAACTATGCACTATTTATTCGAATGTCCGTTTTATCAGTCCTTAAGAAACGAATTGTTCCATTCTTTGGCGAGTTTCAATGTTATACTGGATCTAAATACACTCCTCCTTGGAAATGATTTTTTTACTCTTGAAGAAAATATAGAGGTATTTACTCATGTTCACAATTATATCAAAGGAAGCAAACGGTTTGATTGATGGTTTATCATTTCTGGTCCATTCATCTATAGCTCCATCCACTCTGTCTCTTTCTCCCTATTCTATCTATAACTCTATATAACTCTTTCTCTACTTGTCCCCTTCTCTCTATCGGTGAATTTACAATTATATGTTACATATTTTTGTATTGTATTGCTGTCATGTTGTAATGTTATTAAGGAGAGGGACTCAATAAGCTTATAGCTTCCGTCCCAATCCTATTGTAAAAACATTTTACAATAAAATATGTTTAAACTAGTATGAAGTGGATGCCTTGACCTAGAGATCCGAAGAACACTGCATTTTAGAGAGTGACAATCCATACCCAGGTTTTCCCATGCTGTTAGAGTATCAAGATCAGCTTGTAAGATTTTCTGGTCTTCCTCTGACTTGATCTAACGATACAAAATGCAATAGTCAGCAAAAAGGCGAGCCTAAGAGAGAATCCCGTCAGGTAAATCTTTAATTAAAATCAGA
Organism: Cerastoderma edule; assembly: GCA_947846245.1. Classification (NCBI taxonomy): domain Eukaryota; kingdom Metazoa; phylum Mollusca; class Bivalvia; order Cardiida; family Cardiidae; genus Cerastoderma; species Cerastoderma edule. Next base: position 23,617,336 of record OX401407.1, on the reverse strand, counting down.
AATAGTAGACTCTATTAGACCTAAGGCTGATCCCCGAGGAACCCTGCTTACAACTGGTCCTTGGAAATGTATAAGTATATAGACCACAGTTGATACAATGGTGCTCTTTTCGAGTCAAGAAAGACACACGATAACATCTATCTACATGTATAAACATTTCTTTTTACATCTGTCGTACATGTTTACAAGTAATTGTCACCGGATAATAAAATAACCAGTCCTTAAAGGGATTATCTCACAGAATTTGTTGTGTAAGTGTGTGAGTAACAAATGTGAGAATATGTGATTAAAACAACCTTTTCATTTTAGCAAACGAAAGAAATTAACGCACGATTCTCAAATCCTCCTTGAATGTTAAAATGATTCTTAATGCAAGTTGTTGCAAAATAGTTCATGCCATCTACTTAATATTGTCTGTAATGTGAAATTAGTAAATTTGACCTTAAATACACATACAAAAAAAGAAAAAACAATATCGGCACATTATCACCGCAGAACTGAAGCAAGGCTACCAAATGATAGAACTGGGTGTGTACTAACCGAGTAGTAAAGTTGCGTTGTATACATGTATACATGTGAAAACCAGAGCCGTCACCAATAGCAACGTGTGAAGGAAATGACTGAAACTGTGTCAACATTTACGGTGGGATTGCACAATCGAGGAGTCTATGCAAGAATACAACAAGTCCTGTGAGAAGGTGTTGCTACGTCTTGCGGCGCACCCTCGATAATATAACTGTCATTCTTAATAATGATTTCTTTGGTGCTTAACGCCTTATCAACACTTTTTCAGTTGTGTAACGGCTTTCCTGTATCCACCAGTTCATAACTTTGAAGTGACCTGCCAAATGACACTCCCTTGTAACCAGAGGTGTTGGATGGGGCTAGAACCCGGGACCCCAGAATTCTAAGTCCGCCACCTTAACCACTGGGCAACACAGGGCCCATAAAACTGTCATACTACGGTGTAGACTATCTATGTAATTAGCTTTCGAAAATCTAAATTAGATATCAATTTATATATAAAACTCCCATTTTGATATTTTAAAGGGATTTCAAGAGCTTTAAAAAAATAGTAACTCTGACTCAGACTTTTTCTACGTATAAAATGTCCGAACTGAAAGTGCCGGAATAGTTTATGATATTGTGACAAAAGAAGAGTCTTAGATGACCACGTCCTCCTTTGATATGGCTATTTAAAGAGACTATCTTGTAGATTTTTATATTTATAGGTAAAATGTCTTCCACTTGTGTAATAAAATAAAAATTCAGTTAAGTCTCATTAAACTTGATTGTTGATACTATTCCGAGCCCCACGATACCACTCTAAGCCTCATTCATGAGTGTTTTGTAAAGATTTAACACATAGAGCTTGCAGATATAGTTAACTGTTTAGACGGTTTATAATGTTATCAATGATAGGAGCCTCACATTGCTGTCTTTACTCAAGCCAAACACACAATACACTACAGCAGTTGTTTTCAGTTGACAAAGACGAGTATACCTGCTGTTTTCACATGACAAACACACGTTCTCTGTCAAGTGAAGACAGAAGCTGAATAAGAACGTTTGTTTGTCATGTGAAAACAGCAGCTATTACACCGCTGTGTTTGGCAAACACACAATATCATACAGCTGCTGTTTTCACATGACAAACACACTATATCAAACGGCTGATGGTTTCATTTGACAAACACACGATATTCTACAGCTTCTGTCCTCACTCGACAAACACAAACAGTTATACAGCTTTTGTTTCATTTGACAAACATACGATGATATTTAGCTTTTGGTTTTACTTTACGAACACACGATATTGTACAGCTTCTATCCTCACTCGACAAACACACGATATCAAACGGCTGATGGTTTCATTTGACAAACACGCGATGATATTCCGCTTTTGGTTTTACTTTACCAACACACGATATTCTACAGAATCTGTCCTTTCTCGACAAACACAAACAGTTATACAGCTTTTGTTTCACTTGACAAACATACGATGTTATTCAGCTTTTGGTTTCACTTTACGAACACACGATATTCTACAGCATATGTCCTCACTCGACAAACGCATACAGTTATACAGCTTTTGTTTCACTTGACAAACGTACGATGTTATTCAGCTTTTGGTTTCACTTGCCATAGATATAAACACATTTTGTTTTTGCTTGACAAACACATGGTATTAAACATCTGTTGTATTTGATTGACAAATACATGATGTTAAATAGCTGTTTGTTTCACTTAGAAAACACACACGATTATACATGTGCTGTTTTTACTTGACTACTTCATTACGTCATTTTAACTTTTATCTGCTCATCGTTTCAAAGGTCTCAAATTGCTTTATTAATTTGAATATATTTTCGTCAATTGCGATTTTGAAACCTTTCAAAGAATATCCCAATGACGTGAAAGTCAATCAGATCAAGCTGTCAATTCACTAGAATCTTTGATAAGTTTTTACAAAAAGAACCAACCGGGCCATGTTCGACACTTACATAGGGGAAATAAATTCTAACCGTACAATATACTATTAAGGGGTTACTTCCCTTATACATAGTCTGAAAACGTGTTGAATCGTCGAGAGAGAGAGAGAGAGAGAGAGAGAGAGAGAGAGAGAGAGAGAGAGAGAGAGAGAGAGAGAGAGAGAGAGAGAGAGAGAGAGAGAGAGAGAGAGAGGAGGAGAGAGAGAGAGAGAGAGAGAGAGAGAGAGAGAGAGAGAGAGAGAGAGAGAGATGGAGGGAGGGAGGGAGGGAGGAGGGAGGGAGGGAGGGAGGGAGGGAGGAGGAGGGAGGGAGGGAGGGAGGGAGGGAGGGAGGGAGGGAGGGAGGGAGAACGCATCCGTTCTCAGTTTACTGAGTTTGTTACACCCTTATTGTATATGTTTATAAATACTTGGGTT
>OX401407.1:22269163-22283928 GCA_947846245.1 Cerastoderma edule | reverse complement strand
GATTTTGTTTAATTTGTATGATTTAGTTCAGTAAATAAATTTTGATTCAAAGAAAGTATTTGCTTTTATCTAAAAAAGATGTTTTAAAACTATGTCTATTAACCCCTGTTACAGGTCAAATGACCACGGTCCCTAAATAAACAGGACATATCTCTTACTATGGCAATATTCTTAAACGGCAGTGTTTGGTCTACTTGTCCAGGTGTTAGTTGGACAAAATCTGGCATTACGTGTACAAGCCGCTGTACTAGGTCGCCCCTGTACTAGGTCCGCATACACTTTTCTGTGTCTTGTTATAGTTTTAGTAGGTTTCTGACACAGGTCCCATGTATGTTTTCTTTGTCAGTGCCGTACCAACATTTTTCTGTTTTGTAACGGCTTTCCGGGATGAATGAGTTCTAAAGGGCCCTGAAATGACTTGCCAAAGGCAACTCCCACGAAACCAGGTCTGTAGGGGCTCGAATCGGGGACCATGTGTTCCGAGTTTACCACTGGGCCACGTAGGACCCCTGTTTACCCTGGTGCTGGTATTTAGATTTCAGTACTGAGTTTACAAACCACAATTGTAGGCCTACCAACCGATGCTAGGTTTCCAAACATTTCTGTAGGTCTGCAAACCCCTACTCTATTATTAGGGCTTTACATCAGACCAACAGTATTTCAGTTATGTTGCGATGTCCGACTCATAAATAATAGAGGAATACCCCTTAACTTAGTTACCAACAAGGGCTGGTCAAGCCGAGTAAAATACCCCTTAACTTGATTACCAACAAGGGCTGGTCAAGCCGAGTAGAACCATCGGCATACATGAGACTACCTCTCATGAAAAAACAATTATCGTCACCGGGTCTCGAATCCAAGCAGAGACCTGGACTACAAACAACGGTACTTGTTAAACACACCCTAGTGCCAGGCGGACAATCACGAGTGCTAGATTCCCGAATATTAACGAGCTAGGTACCATTGTTATAGGTCTACCATTTCATACACTGGGTCAACAAGACCCGTCCTGGTTCAACAGTTCCCTGAGTCTAGAAAACAAAGTGCTGGTCTGAAAGAACAAAAAATGCTTTCGAGATTTCTAAAATACTCAATAATATACTCTGTACTAGTTTCTAATATGATATAGGCTTTGTAGGTACATATTGCTTTGGATAAAGGTACTTTTGAGATAAAGTCAAGACAATTGTCCGAACATCTATCCGTACCAGAATCCAAGATTTTTCTCGCAAGTTGTCACGGACCCAGAGTTTTACGAATTGACATGCTAAGATGGTCTTTACTGACATTGATTAGTATCGTACTAATGTTAATTTAGCAATATGTATACGATTTGTGGGAAAAGAAGCCTCATACTCCCATAGAACGTGTCCAAAAACATGATATTCGACATGTTTTCTGAGTTTTAAGTGGATTAGTAAGGGAAAACGGAGAATTTGTATAACACCTCATACAAACAAACACATAATCACGATAGCAGATGTTTTTTGTTGTCATTGTATAAGACCTTCTATATAAACATTTCACAAGAAAATATTTGTGCTGCCTTTTACAAGTAGATTCTAAACTTTTGTCCATATAACCACACTTTGGTGTGCGAGACCACGTATGGAAGGTTTACGGACAATCGGACTAAGATCTTCGGCTATTTCGGACATTTCGGCTATACCTACTACTTACAAACATGTATGCAAACAGTCAGATAAATGGACGACAATGAGCTAATTATATACAAAACGCCGATTAGCCATTAAGGGCCATTTCTGGATATACTGACATATGCAAAGCCTTCTATTAATTGCCGATACCTGTGATGATTTCTATCGTAAACCTGTTGTGTAAAACTATACAAAAATAGGTCCCTTTGACTTTTACTTTTCATATTAAATGATTTAAAGAAAAAAGGCAGTATACATGTATTACCCTCATAAGGCGTACCGTGCCTTACACCATGCATTGATTCAATTAATTCGATTTATAGCGTCCAACGTCACCTTTGAGGGACAAGATCTCAATGGTTACTTAACCCTCCGCGAATTCAAGGCAGATTTTTGAATATCTAAGTGTTATCTTTTTTTACCTTAGGTATGACCTATAGCTCAACCTTAAAAAAATTGCGATAAAATCAAAGAAAGAAAAGTATTAACATTGTAAGTTAGAAGAGTATCTAGATGTACCATTTTACCCTATTCTAAGAACTCAATTACGGTACCGAGAATTTCGAACAAAAATGAAATCATAGAAACTTGGATTAGGTTTTAAAACTTGCCTAGTAAGGCCAGGAACATACTAGGGACGGTTTCTTAGCTTTTTAGTCAAGATCTTGCCTTAAGAGACCATTTTCTATTTTCGCCTGTTGGCCAAAACTGGGGGAACTTGTTCTTCAAACGAACTTTCAATTTTAAACTTTTATGAAATAAACGTTTTTCACCGGGTTTGCTTTGTTACCGTAAGAAGAACGTAAACGCCAGTACTTAAAGCAAATTTCATTAAAAAGGCAGTTTTAGTTATGTGACATTTATTAAGTTATTATAACATTTAAAAACGATTATCACCTGTTTTTAAACGGTCATAAAATCAGACACCATTCAAGATGTGCCATTATTTTTTTCAGATTCTAGTAGTCCATTTCCTAATCTAAAGAATGAATATGTTTGAAACATTCTCATCGAAAAGTTAAACACATTGCGAGGCGAACATTCAACACATTGTCCGCAACCGAAATATTTCCGGAATTCTAGTAATGGGTTCGAAAAAAAAAACTAAAAAAAATTCAACTTACCTATTTAAAGTCCGAAAGTTGTCTTGAATTTTACCCATAGATTTGGACTTATCCGCTTTTACAATGAATTAGTTTATTTCTAATGTCGTGTATTTGTGTCTGTCCGTACTCCCTTTAAATACGCATTGCAACACCTCATAAGTGCAGTCGGAAATTAGACAGATTGTACCAATTTTGGAGCAACCGTAAAATCATTCAAACACAAAACCCATTATACTTTTTTTTAATTCTATTGCCCATTTCACGGGCTTCAAAACATTTTGTTGGAAATATTTCCATTGAAGTTATAACTTATTTCAAGGCGAACTTCCGACACCTGCCTGATCCGGACCATGCTTACCCGAAATTATCTGTTGGCGGCTCTAGAAGAATTATTGATATCAAAAATAATTTAAAAAAAAATCACTTCAACCGTTGTTTTGGCCTAAATTGAAGCCAATGTATAAAGGAATAGAGAAAAATGAGATTCATACATGTCCGTATGTCTGTCTCCCTTTCACGGAAAAATGAGGTAAGCTGTAATGTCCCTTATTCACAGACGAACGAACACGTTTCATGGTTATACGTTTATTGATTAGGCAAGAAATTGACTACATACGACCCGTTTAAACAGACGGATGGATGGATGGATAAATTGAGGGATGGAGGGAGGGATGGAGGGAGGGAGGGATGGAGGGAGGAGGAGGGAGGGAGGGAGGAGGGAGGAGGGAGGGAGGGAGGAGGAGGGAGGAGGGAGGAGGATGGAGGAGGAGGGGAGGGAGGGAGGAGGAGGAGGGAGGAGGAGGGAGGGAGGGAGGGAGGGAGGGAGGGAGGGAGGAGGGAGGGAGGGAGGAGGGAGGGGAGGGAGGGAGGAGGAGGGGAGGAGGAGGGAGGGAGGGAGGGAGGAGGGAGGGAGGGAGGGGAGGGAGGAGGAGGAGAGGGAGGGAGGAGGAGGAGGGAGGAGGGGAGGAGGGGAGGGAGGAGGAGGGAGGGAGGAGGAGGGAGGGTGGGGAGGGAGGGAGGGAGGGAGGGAGGGAGGGGGAGGGAGGGAGGGAGGGAGGGAGGGAGGGAGGGACTATAATATACTTCCATTGGACCTCTGCCTATCATTCTTTCAAGCTATATTTATCTTCTAATCAGTGCATCATTTTAAAGACAAATCCTAGTACATAAAGACACATAGACAAATAATTGACCAAACACATGCTTGTTCAAGTAACTGAACAACCCTTTTGAGGTGAAACCATGTCATTTTTAGTATGTTACCATGGTCAGACTAATGTAATGACCATACACCTTGTGATCTTTTAACACAGTATTTACAATATGTAGATAGGTTGGCTAACTTAAACTGTTTCCATATATAGTCTGGAATATCATAACTGTGCCATTGACTTATTGGTTCCCTAGAATGTTTTGAAGACATTTCCCCTATGCTTCATATGTTTGAATTTTCTGGCAGATGGCTTGAACCCCATTTATATTATCATAGCATTCTGCAATAGAAAATGAATGAAGTGTCAACTTGCTGTGCTATAGGAACTACATTTGGCAAAAAGATGTTTATGTTATAAAGCTTAATTATTCATAAAAAAAAAATTGATCTTGAAAATATGTAACTACATAACAGCAACAAGCAACACACATCTACTTGAATGTTTCCTACTTTCAATTTTGTGCAAGAAAACATTATTGATGCACTGAAGACATCAAAAGAAATCTTAAAGACACATTATAAACGCTTTATAGTTGCAAAATACATAGTAACACTTAAATGATATCATATATTATATACCACTCAATTATAGAAATATGCACTTGATAATGTGAAAATGCACACCTGGATGATATTTGATAGAGTGAAGAGTACACACATGTACATTCATTTTCTTTTTTATTAAAGGTCATCTGCTATATATTTTGCAACATCCAAACCATTGTCACAAACCACAATCTAACTTCAATATACACAGTCTTTTCCTCCCTACATTATATTGTTTTGTTATAAATTTGACTGACTTTTGTAAAAAATAAAGAACATCTCATGGTAAATGTGATAAAGTTCAGAGTTGCCTTAAAGAAACACTCAACATCATCTCATTTATTCACACTTTCTTTTCCAAATATTTTCCATATATTGTTTTGATATAAATTTGACTGACTTTTGCAAAAAATAAAGAACATCTCATGGTAAATGTGATAAAGTTCAGAGTTGCTTTAAAGAAACACTCAACATCATCTCATTTTTTCACACTTTCTTTTCCAAATATTTTCTCCTCTTCAAACCATGTGGGACCACCAGGCAATCTGTCCCTTTTGCACCAGCATTTATGTAGCCTGGGGAGGGAATCGAACCCTCATACATGATTTTGAAGGAGGAAGGAATAGTGCATGAATATAATGCTGAATAATGGCAATTTTAGATCTAAGATTAAAATGTTATGGCTATTGATATAAAGAAAAGCTGCTTTTACCCAAGGTTTTATGAACAATCACTGGCAGGGTTTAACCCAGCCCTGACTTTGAATGGTAACTTCATTCTAAAAATGTGGTAAAAGTAGAAACCATGTTTAAAGGGAAGCTAAAACCACATTTTGTGAGTTATTGCAAAAGCAGCTGTAAATATTTGTATTTACAGCATGGTAAATCAATTGGTAAAAATTAATAAATGTGTTGTTTTCCTTCAATGATAAAAAACCCAGACAATGTGTTTATGTCTGCAAACCTCTATGTTGCTATGAATAAAAAACTTGACAATATCTGTTATCCTGCTACATATACAGTCCTTGTTGCTGGTTTTTCTACCAAACCCCACTGCTGCTTCAGCTTACATAGTTACCTGGATGATATCTGCATAAAACTTTAGACTACCAAAAGAATGAAATGACAGGTTAAAAGAAAAATTGTATTAAAACAAGCCTTAAAATTATTTTGCAAATGTTGCAGCAATCTTCATGGATATCAAAATTGGGCAATGTCATATGGCCAAAAATTCTTTATGATTGTGTGGTTTTTAGTTGGATTGGGTTTTAACAGTATTTCAGTCAGAGTGTGACATAAAATGAAATTATCCATGTTCCTGGAACTTCCTTATCAAAACTTCATAATATTCTTTGACAGCTTTCTGTTTTCCCACACAAAGTGTTTGTATGGTATTTAACACCATATCAACAATTTTTCAGTTATGTAACGACTTTCCTGGATCCACCAGTACTAGGTTATGACTCTGAAGTGACTTGGCAAAGGTCATACCCGAGAAACCAGAGGTGTCATTGGGACTCGGACCCAACCCAGGTACCCTGAGTTCTAAATCTGCCATCTTAACCACTGATTGAGCCATGCAGGAGAAGCAGGCCCCTCTTTCCCACATGGACAAATTCTATCTGTAGTGAGTCAAATAAATCATGTTGCATTGCCTTCATTAAAATCTGAGAGAATATTGGCTGAGGGTGAGGTTGTTCTCAAACCCAGGGCCCTTGTAGTCAAATGAAAACATGCTATCAACTGAGCATACCAGACTCCTTTTTAGGCCAGGATAAGATGATAGATCTTTCTCCACTTCTTTGAAATAAAGATATTTCATGACAATCTAAATTATACAGAGAATAATAGTAGCACAAATTCAATGAGAGTGAAATCTTTAAATTGCATTCAATCTCCCATTTTACTTTCCTTAAGGAAACTAACACTCACCCTGTGTTCACCATTTCTAGAAATATCTCACTGTAACATCATTTCTTATCAAAACCAAATGGACACCAAGGCTTGACAGTTATATGCTTGGAAGCCTAGAAGTAGATAATAACAAATATTCATGGAAAACTTTTACATGAACATTTTGTAGTAACACATAGTTGTAAAAGAAAAAGCAATATGTGTAACCTACTATTGCCAGATCATCATGACAAGATAGGGTTATAATTGAAATTCTTTTTTATCATACATTACAAAATTAATGTCATCTGCTGCTGCTTATAATAATATGAAGCAATTATGGAAGTATTCTAGATAAAGGAAATGGTTAATAAATGGAAAAATATACCTTCCAAATCTTGGCTGCTCCAAAGACTACATGTATGCTGCACTAATGTATACATGTCATACTCAGATTGCATAAATGGCATAAACATAAAGTCTGATAGAAAATAGCTAAAACAGTCAATATGGATTTACCATAAAAGCTATGGAGTCTACTGATGTAATCTTCAAGCATTACTTTTGCTTAAATAATAAACAGAAAAAAGAAAAGCAGGACAACAGCTTATCAATCTTGAATATTTTGTCATTTATATTTGACATCTCTGGTAGTGTTGGTGTCAAGCTATAGAAAGTTTTGGCATGTATTCCAATGTTGATCCATACTAAGCAGCCTTATCTTTTCAATGTAAGAGTCCATCACGCCTATAAATACATTACTGTGCGGGTGTGAAAAAGTGAACTGCTACAGAGCTATAGCTGTAAGATTGTTAAAAACTGAAGATTAAACTTGATGTAGTGCTCGGGATTTTGTACAAAATGACAAATTTCTTTCTTTCCATCATTAAGGTTAATAGCAAATATCTATAAAATATTCAGTCTACTTAAGTTAAACAGATGGAAGGGTAATGTCTGTGAGTCATTTTGTATATACAGTTTGTTTTGGTATATGGTTTAAAGCAGTGCCAACTATTTTTCAATTAAATTACAGTTTTCCTTTGATCAACCAGCATAAGGCCGAGACTCTAAAATGTCCTGAACTGAGTCTCAAACCTGGGACCCATGAACAATAAAACCATCACTTAAACCACACATGTCCCCACCTAATTTAGCAAAGTAATAGGGTAGTATGTATGTGGTTATCAGTTCCAGTCACTAGATTTAGTGCCAATTATGGCAATACTTCTCTGATATATCAGAGAAATATGCAGAAAAAAACAAGATGCAACAATCATATAAAGGGACACAAAGGTCGTTGGTTCAAGTCACATCAGTAGTGGGGTCAATTTCAAATCCTTTCATTTCTCTATGTTTGGCACAAGTAGGAAGGTCCTCGCTGAGACAACAGTTTTACCTCAGTATTATGACAATGTAGCTCTGTCTGAAACTCACTTCTAGAATTGGCCTGAATTTGTGAGGCTTAGTAAAATTAGTTATATAGAATAACAACAGAAATTTGATTGGTCAACAGAAAAACACTCATATATATAATGTAATACTGCGTGCGAGCTAATCACAGCTTTGCCATTATGGACAGTTGATGAATTATTAATTATTGAAGTCTTTTTGCACTAGGAGTAGAGTTTTTGCTGTGTCTCTTCTCAACTTTTTATACCATCTTAGTCGACGTAGTTACAGCAGTTATTAAAGGCACATCAAAGGAGAGGAGAACAAATAAAATAGTGAAAAGATTTATGGAGTTATTTTATTATATTCATAAAAGTCATGATAATTAGTTTAAGAATGCATTGAGACCCTATTAAATAGACTCATTTAAAATAAGTTATTTTGTGCTCGAAATATAGTTGTCTCCAATTCAATAATGTTTATCACCAACCTGTTTGTTTACATATTGAAAATAACGAATTCTGATTAGTTGGTTCAAAAATGTGTGTATCAACTGTCAAGGTCAGAGGTGAAAAATCAGGAAATCTGAGTTATAAAACTTGCTAATCTAAGTTATTTCTGGTTAATTTCACATTTTAGTTGTTCTGATTGTGTTTTTTGAGGATAACTATTTGAATCACTCTAAAAAATACCAAATTATATAGTTTGATATAGCATTTATCTCCTTTAATGGGCCTTTAAACAATTTGAGTCAATGGATTACTTTTTCATCAAGTCCTTCCCTTGGAGGGAGACCTTCAGGACAGCTGGGAGATGATTTCAGTCCAGGGCCTCTTTTCCATGAATTTGGAAGAGGCCTAGGCCTGTTAATTTTGGGAAATTTTATCGATGAAACGGCTAAATTAGGAAAGCAAATAGCTGTTGTGAGATTGAATTTTGGGGAAAACAGCATGATTTTAAAGAAATTTTCAATTGGGAGGGTGCTTTTTACATCCCCCTCCCCCTGGGTAACCGCTCCAAATAGGACTTTTTATTGAGAGACAGATTGACTGACAGTATTACCTCAGGTGAAGATGATTCTGCCTTTATAGCCGAGAAAGTCTTGGCTTGTTACCAAGTTAACTGAGCTGAGACAGAGGCAAGTGTTTGGCCTCCTTCTAATGATACCTTCAAATGTTACAACCAATTATTGAGACCTTATTTCGGGGAAACATGGAATTGGATTGATATCCAACATCACCATAAGCATTGGAATGTTCTGTACATGTTTGATTCAAAAGTCAGAAGTGGAACATCCAAACCATTTTCAATTTCTCGATAGAGAATAATGCTATAAACTAAAATATTTCTGGATGCAAACAGTCGAAACAGGGTGTGGCATGTTTTATGCAAATTATTGTAATTTCTGACTAACAACCTATCCGCCACAACGCAAATTATCAGCAAGGAAGCAAAGAGTTGTAATATTACATTTCATAATTAATGTATAGCTTTAAACTTAGGATAAATTTGAGGATGAAAATGTGGGTGATGGTAATCTTACTACCTGCCAATTCTGCTCAATTGGTACCTGCCATTGTAAATCTTGATGTGGTAAAATGTATGTGCGCTAGTCTCAATAATGATCCGTAAATGAAACTTTTTTCATCATTTGGATATTTATTGTGCTTCAAAGGCGTCAGTCAAAATAGCAATAGCCTTCTAGACCAGTTATCTGGACTAGTATGTGCCCTACACTGATTATTGTGAAACTAGTATGCATTTTAGTAAAATATTGATTAAAGCCCTGAAAACTAATAAAAGTCAAAAGGATCCTCGGTGGTTTAATGGTTAGCATCGAGAACTACAGACAGCCTTACATTGCGCTGCGGCTGACAATCTAAGCTACACCAGGTTTGATCCACAAAGACAGCCATCTATTACACATGTATTGTAACGTGTATCGGGTCCCTCTCGGAGTAAAGCCATCGTGGGTCACCCATCCAGGTACTAACCACTTAGTATGTTGCTTAACTACGAGAGAAAGCCAACCACTCTACCGAATCACCTATAAAAGCCGGCTGCCACAGCGAGACTGTAGAAGTGGTATTTATGCATAAACCCTATTACCATCACATTTCTCCCACCTTTCTCTTGACTTCGTCCCGAAGTCACAAATGTCACAAAGACATACATGGACAGTTACCGACTTTTCTAGGGTTCAAGTAGGTACTATTGCCACTATAAACACTGCTACATAGCAGAAATAAGGATCGAGAACATGCGACAAACTATTAAGGGTACGGGAATGATGGTGATATCAAACCACATCCCACCGCTGCCACCAATTCTGTAACGGGTATCGGGTCCCTCTCGGAGTAGTCTCAATAATGATCCGTGAACGAAGCTTTTTTCGTCATTTGGACATTTATCGTGCTTCGAAGGCGTCAGTCAAAATAGCAATAGCCTTCGAGACCAGTTATCTGGACTACCTCTCGGAGTAAAGCCGACGTGGTTCACCCATCCAGGCACTAACCACTTAGTACGTTGCTTAACTACGAGAGAAAGCCAACCACTCTACCGAATCACCCATAAAAGCCGGCTTCCACAGCGAGACTGTAGAAGTGGTAATTATACATTAACCCTATTACCGTCACAGTATCATGATCTATTTCACTGTGGGTTGTCCATGGGCAAGGCACATTTCTTTGCCTTATACTGGTAGGTCATCCATGGAACATCATAAACTATAACACTCAAGACTGAGTCCTGGAAATTTATGGGAAAAAAACCCCAGACAAAACAAGGTTATGTTGTAGAGCTTATCCGAATACCGTACCTATCCGTTTTATGTTTACTTTAAATTCAACAATGTCATCCAAAGTGAGCAAAGGTCTTATATTACTGTTGTTGAAACAAAATCATGGGAAATCAAAATACAATGGTTATCAATGAGTTCAATTTGAGAGCCGAATTTTTCCCCGAGTTTAAATTAAAATCCTGAAACTTTCAGTGAAAGATTCGCAATTGATAATATTTTCCCTACCATGAACACGGCCTCGGCAATGCAAATACAGCGAACTCGACTACACAAGACCAATGCTATGAAAAATGACAATACTTAGCGACATGTTGTCCCCAAAAACCAAACAGAGGATGGATTATCAGCATATTTTGAATCGAAGCGGGCCAGAGCTTAAAATCCAAGATGGCAGATAATGAAAAAGTTTAATGTTTAAACGCATGCGCGAATTCTTATGGATAATCGATTCCCATTGGCTTATTCCATTTCATCCGGAGTACCTCCTTTGTCTTCCCTATTTTTGCGTAAGTTGCCGACCGTAGACCATCGTTCATGTGGTAGAGTTATCGTTCGTTTCTCACAGATAAATGTTGAAGCGTAGCGAGAAATGATTTCCTCGGATAGAGATTGCGGTTATTGTAGCGTACCAAGGTTTGAAAAAAAAGAGAAAAGATGGTTAGTGACATGGATCGGAAATGTTACCGGGAAAGGTGTAGAAATACTATGCAGTAGGTCGACAAAAAACAAAAAACATGACAAAGCCATTCAAAGTGTCCAGTACAGATTAGCGAATATTCCTCAAAATCTCCAGATTGTGTCTCCAATGTGATTAGATACCTATCCTAGGGGTCACTGTCCACCAGCAGACTCTTAATATCTCACGGAATCACCACATAGATATAACTGCAAAGAAAGGAAACATCATTCTATGCTTCCGTCGGAGTAACCTGCGCATCAGCAATGAAATGATTAAGAGCATTGCGTATACTCCAATCCCTTGTACGCCCAGGCCTTGAGTACTGCTCCAAAGTGTGGAACCCCTATATAAAGGAACACGTCCATAAGCTTGGGATGGTAAAGAGGAGAGCTTGATATGTGACCAACAGATATCACAACACCAGCAGTGTCTCTTCTATGATAGTCCGCCTGGGATGGGATATAGTAGACATACAGGCCAACCAGTACCTGACCAGAGCACCAATTCGGCCAAAAGACAACTACAATAAATTCCACCAGCCGTCCACAACAACATTGTACCACAAAACCCCTTTCTTCCCGCGTACAACCAACGTTTGGAATGGACTCTCTGCCACCGTCGCAGAGGCACCTGACTTGGTATCCTTCAAGCAGGGGGTATCAACTATCAATTTCTTACAGCCTCCGGGCACCCAGCTAGTAGTAACCACTAGTGATTCCCATTGCTGGGCCGGCAGCAGCCATTGTAACCGGAGATGTCTGGGATGAAGAAGCATTACTTTACGTTTACTTCTTTCTGTTATCTATCAGATCTTTTCTAACTTTCTATCATTGCCTTACTAATTCTAGACCTAGCACAAACCGTCGCTTAATAATCAAGTGTGACTGTGCTGACGTATGATGTAGGAGATGTAAAGCATTCACAACAAACTACCATGGTAGACATCCGAGTTGACAAGTTCATACAAAGTGGAACAGACCAGACGCTACCCAACTTGCCCTTCCCAAGGACAGTGCGAGAATTGAGTCTTTTACCCACCAGCATTGTGTCTGCACCAATCCTGGATAACTTCAGATTACCCATCGCAGGGTAATATGTCATATCAACACGGACATGACACTGTGAATAGTTTTAAAACAGTATTCGGCATGAACTTAAGTGTGCGCCAACATCATGATCAATTGAGCAAATTAATTACATTCCTTTGAGAACCCAGCTCAGTGTCAGGAAGAAAAAGAGAAGACATGTACGCTTATCATACTAGAAGTAATGTTACTACCGTGTCTGTCGGTGGCAACAAGATATCAGCCACAAGACGTTACGACATCGTATCTATTATCAAACGTGCAATTTTCACCATCCCCCATGATCAAACATAGTAAATAACTTATTTGCGAAATTAGTATGGGCAGGCTGTTTTTAGCCTGGGGTCCTGGCCCATGCATACCCCCATTAGCCTAGTGCTGGGTATAAGTCAATCGTATCTACTCGGCAATCCCCGTAACAAGTCGGTATAGTTATTTTAAGAAATGGCCGAGGTGTTCCGAATGGGGTATAAGTACGAACCCATTCTCCTTCGCAGTGATCTCCCTTTCCATTTGGTTAGGAGCTCTCTGCTATCACAGAAAATATCCTTCCAGACCTGGAAGGATCACATTTTTTTCATTATAAATTTTGAATCGAAATCTGAATACCGCATTTTTAGAAGTTGGAATTCTTTAGCCCAATCATTACAAAAAAGTAATGGCAAAATACATTTATACGTAAAAAACTGACATATGTAGCTAAAATCGTAATCAAACCAGTTCGTAACCTTATTTTTTTTCTTGTTGGTTCTTATCTGCTGCAAAATACATGAGAAACCAATGTCCCAATTGTTTATTTTTAAACAAGAAAATCATCCTTTTGCAACATTGGTTTCTACCTAATATATATGCCTGTTAATTTTCGTTGCAAGAAGGTGTCGTAACAGCCAACCCTGGAATTATTTATTCGATACAATGAAGCAATAAAGAACATAGGGTCATGCTCTCAAAGTAACGGACATCAACGGTGTATTTTCGTTACAAAAAAGATCGTCTCGAGGTAGATTCTATATTGCACATTTTGAAAACAAATTACATAGTCATGACTGATAATACTGACAAAATTGTCAAAGTAATGCATGAATTTGATCACCATTCATTTTCAAAGCATGGCATGGTTGAATTTAATCGTAAAGAACCCATTTCTTTGGCGTCTGCGCTATACTGTTTGGGTCACATGACTGTATCTGTCGTCACGTGATTTCTATGATGGCAGTGGTACTGTACTGTAGTGTAACAAAAGGGAAGTATTCCTGCGCGGAGTTTGGTACGAACCAGGCCCCAGGCTAGGCTGTTCTTGACCCTGGTATTGGCAGGACGTTTAAACTCTGTAAAATGGCACAGCTATGACATGGTACATAAAGGTAACTTACAAACCATCACACTATTCTTTGTACCAATGTTGTTATATGATTGTTCTTTCATGACAAGTCTTTCTTTCATCACCTTAGAATGAAAGTTGGGAAATGTATAGACTGGGTTCCAGGCCGTGCGTATACCTAGGCGGGGTATGTGCAAAGGCTGGGATACTGGCCTAGGAAAAATTTTGACGATCAATAGAAGACGGTTGTAAATGCGTAGGCGTAGAGCCGGGGGCCAGCGGGGGCTGGGATACTGGACTAGGAAAAATTTTGACGATCAATAGAAGACGGTTGTAAATGCATAGGCGTAGGAGCCGGGGGCCAGTGGGGGCCCGCTCCTCCCCCCCCCCCAATATCCAGACCGCGGGGGCAAGAGTATACCTTGCCCCCTATTCACAATGGAAAATGAAGATTTTTGAAAAAAAGAAATGAAAGAAATGAAATTTAACAACAGAATAAATATAAATGTGTATGTTTGTGCTTTATCTAATACCAATTCGCCTTTTGTTACGAACAATAACCAAAACATTTTTGACGTCATCATCGCAAATGGCAATCTGAATACATCGGGATTATCCAATGAACACTCTGCTCACGAAAGTACCTGAGTTGTCTCGATTGTCGAAAACAATGATGTTAAACGTGCTCTAAGCAGTCAGACCATATTGTATTTAAATATAAACTCATTTATTTTTCAAAGAATTTTTATATAAGAAACCGTGGCTGTGCTAGCAGGGTCGCTGTCAATTTTGGGTTAGATCAAAACAATTTATCTCCGCATGAGATCGAGACCTGGCCTATCCTTTTTTCTTTTTCTTTTGGTTATTTTGTATCAGTTAAGGTACACATTTTCATACGCTTTCTTTTAATTCATTAAATGATATTGAATTTGTAGATGCATGATTAGTCATGAGAAAGTTAAGGAACATTTATTCTTAGACCGGTCCTCATCTGAAGTTGGCCCCCCAATGTTGAAACCGCTCCTTCGCCTATGAAATGGTCGCGTTGAGTAAATGTTTGGTGAATTCCATTAGGA
>OX401407.1:22141663-22264163 GCA_947846245.1 Cerastoderma edule | reverse complement strand
AAACATTAAAAAGGTTTTGATCGGCATGTAAGCATGAGTCATTATCAAGCATTGCAGCATATAAACTGAATCATGACGACTTGAATGAAGAAGAACTTCCAATTTGTTTTGATAACTTTTCTAAAAATAAAACAAACTTGAACAAAAAGACAGCATTGCTCTTTTGAGCAATGCTTTACTTTGCCAAAACGTTCTGTGTTGCGTCGAGCCATCCTGGACATGCCTTCTTGCGTCCATATATTCTTTTCGTCGTGATTCATTTAAGGAAACCTCACATTGTATAAAGAGTTAGCGATATATACATGATAATGTATTTGTTTATTTGACGTATTGAAGTATTGACAACGCGATTTTAAAACCAAACTGTCGTTACAAAAAAGGCTTGGATAATGTATTGTGCGAATACGTAATGTGTTTACGACAGTCTGACGGAGTGCATGACATTGAGACATACGTAGACGACGGCAATCATTAGTGTGTATCGGCAAAATATGGACGAGTTTCCAAGAAAGTTTACTTTGTTCAAATAATCATCAAATCCAATCGTTTATGAAAAACAATGGCAAAACGTGAATTAAAACTTTTTATTGGATTATCTTTAATTTGCTGTTTGGTGCCCATAGCAGGTAAGTTTTATTTTACGTTACAAATACGGGTGTGACCATGATTTTAGGTTAAATCTCGGCCTTTGAAAGAGATATAAGACTTAACCATTGTCGTAAGTCTTTGTTTTGTTACGAGAACATACCCATGGTTTGTTCATAACATAATGGAGTATTGCCATGACCAATGTTGCAGCTTATACATCAGAAGGGGAGACTTGTAACTAAGTTATAGAAATTGTAGCTCAACCCATTTGCTAAGTATGATTTTTACTGTATTTTTATCTTATGCCCATGTATATTTTGAGCAATGAAATATGTTAAAAGGAAGACTTTGAAAACCCGACTTTTATTTCAAACATTTTTTTCTATCTTACTAATATATAGAAAAGGTCTATGGAAGTGTATTAAGTTAAGACCATCCTATTATCTTAGGACGCAAATCATACAGAACGTATAGTTCTGGAGCGTTCTGCGTGATTTGCGTCATGTATGAAGCCGTTAAGCCGTTGGTTGTCTTATGTATACACAACATTTATGTCCCCTTTTTGAACGTCCACAACGAGATATTGCTTGTAACGAAAACTTTAACAGTTTGGTACTAAGAATCGTCATGGCTGCCTGCTGTACGGAATGTTGTTGAAACAATACAGCTTTTGTGTCTTGTTGTTTGATACGCCATAAAAGGTAGCTATTGAAAGTAAGTGAAATTAATTCAGGAAGCGTCAATTTATCTAAGTATGTACAGTTTGTATGCGGTAGATCTCAAAAGCGATGCCACGCATTTGGATTAAAACAAAAAATTAATTAACTATAAACAGTCTAAAGAACTAAAAACGATCTAATTTTGTTATAACCAATTTTCTTCAGTGCGTATCATATATAAAAGAACATGTGTTGTGCAGTTTTAAGGAAGTTTTAACTCCCAAATTTCCCTAAAATCTGTGAACAAGCTCTTTTAAAGAAACTACATGTATTTCAGTAAGTCAAAACTGATATACATTGGATAATATGTCAAGTTAAAGAATACTGTTGTCATGTGACACACTATTGGAAGCGTCTCGGAGAGTTTAGTTCAAACTTATTTATTTTACATAGATTGTGATAGAAGCTTTAAACTAACAAAATTCACTCACGCCGACTACTTAGTCAGACAATCCATCGTGGCTAATGTTAAAGTTAGTCTGAGAACAGCTTCCCGATGAAGGCATTGATGATAATGTTAGCATATAATGAAGGAATAATAAAGCATTAAACAGGAGAGTCGTCAAGTCCTTAACCTGGTCACATGTGTATGCATTTTTATTTTCTAGAGGCACAATGCTTATTATTTCTTCTTTTTTCCCCTTTTTTACACTTCTTCAGCTGGCAAGTTGAATCGAGTGCTTATACATGTAGTACCATCATATTTCTTATTATAAAACAGTATCCATAAAGTACTCTTTAACGATTGATAAAAATTGTAACGTGATCAAGAATGATTCTATTTGCTACTACTTTGAAATAAGAACTAAATCAAAAATCCAAATAGTTTGTGCGCATGCGTGTGTCATCGGTTAGTTAATGTTACGTAGACATTTCCATTAAGTGTGACTCAATCGCTTTTATCTACTTGTATGCAAATAAAGGTACATTGTACATTAGCTGGGTTGTATCATCCATGTATAGACTCTCTGTCTGTCTTAACCCTTTCCCAAACGCCAAATTTTCGACCGTCCCAAATTGAAAGAGTTTGCAGACGGCATTTTAAAAAAAGATGAAATTGGAAAGTAATCTACCGATAGGCTTTAAAACATTGTGAGAAAAGGAGAAATTGCTCGTTACGAGCAATTTCTCCTTTTCCCACAATGTTTTCCAAAGTCGTCTGCAACAAACTGGTCAAATGCCGTTATTGTTTGGTAATGGGTTGGTTAACAGTACGTCCGTCTCTGTCTTATTTTCCCCCCAGTTGCGGATACCCGCTACGAGTGCATCGTGAACTTGCGAGCTCGTGGTGGTGGCGGCGGAGACGATGGTGGCGGGTTCGAGGCGGACGAGTTCGAGCCGGAGGAGATGGGCGAGGCGGAGGAGGGAGGGGGCGGGATGATGTCCGCCACGGGCTCCCTGACGTGTCCCCAGGGGAACAGGGGCCATATCCTCGTCAAGCGGGTGGCCTACGGGACGAGTATGTTTGGGAGTACGTGTAGGAGTGACGGTTACTGTGGGGAGGAATATGATCCGGCAGATAGCGTGGCGAACCGATGTGATGGCCGCTCGTCTTGCTTCATTGACATGCTGCGGCCGGTGTTCATGAAATGTGGACGTATGAGTACCTACATGCTGGTGGAGTATGAGTGTGTGGACTGTAAGTTTGAGTCTGTTTGTTTCATTTGTACGTTGTTGTTTTTGTTGTTGTTGTTAGTTCAGGTTTTTTTTTTTTGGGGGTTTGGAGGGGGGGGGGGAGGTTGTTCTTTGTCTCAAAGTTCCAGTGTCACTGTATCTGTTCGCATGCGTACACAATCGATGTATAGTAGTATAACTACTATGTTTGACAGAAATATAATATATATCTTAATATATAGCCTAAGTGGAACTGTCTGATTCCCGAATAACTTGCATATGGTATGTAAGGTTGAACGGAAAGTTTGCGTCTGTTTGTTTCGTTTGTATACTTTTTTTGTTGTTTTGTTTTTTGTTTGTCTCGAAGTTCCAATCTAATTGTGTCTGTGCGCATGCGTACACCATCGGTAAAAACTATGTTTGGCGGAACATGTAATGTGATAAACCGCCGGTCTTGGTATATTCATGTAAAGCAGACGACACAAACATATATATTTTTTAGAAAATTACCCAGGATTCTAAGGGTTACGTAAAGTGACCATAGATTCAAATCCGATCGATGCTTTTAACGTCAGGGTCAATAGAATGCGGGATAGAGTTTTTTATTATTTTTACCCGTCAGTGTGTTTCTACACATCATTGATCGGGTCCAATTAATAGATCCATTTCTAACTCAATGTACATGAATCCATTTACGTAAACAGCTTGGACGACGTTCGACGTCTGCGAGACAATAAGCACGGTAGCGCGAGGGGCCTCCGTTTTCATGACGTCACCCGGTTACCTGACGTCAAAAGTCCAGAAGGTCACCACCGGACGTCAGATGTGCGAGTGCATATTGCAGTCTCAAAATGGCGCCGATATTTACATGGACTACCTACAGACTCAGTTAGCGAGGTAAACCGCTTCTTAGTATATACTTGTTGTAATTATCATTTATGTGTAATATGTTTCATTGTTAATAACTCTCTTATAATTAAAAATTGAATGGCCATATGCATATATTCTAATGTTTTTAGGCTATGTATATGTTTTTATATGTATAGAAATGTATACGTATATGGATGAGACTTTTATAAAGATTATACATACTTAAAGCTAACAATAATGAAGAAAATAGCTATAATAAAAAAGGTATGAGCTCTCAAAGACGTTATCACATCAAATCAGTAAAAACCACTGTCGTTCACTGATTTTCATGATTACATGTATTTGGGCATGTCCTCTAGGAAATATCATAGGAGTTGGATGTTTTATAAGCATTCTACCAGCGTTACAAAGTATTGAGGGATCAATGCAAGACTTGAATACGTTCTCCCAAACGTGGACAGTCGTCCACAAGTTACTTACTACAAGTTTAGTCCACAATATAAACGATTTCAATGTTAATTTCATATTTACCTGTTCAGTGTATCTATCAAAAAGATCAGGGTATTTGATTGAAAGCCTAGTAATAGTATGATCGTGTAAGAGGCAAGCAGGTATCTGGTTTATGAAGGATACTTAGATGTTCAAGATTTTCAGGGTTAAACAATCGGTTACTGGAACACCTCAGTAATGTACAGCCAATACAGCAATTTATTTTTCACGACGTGAATAAATGCCTCACCGAGCCATACCTTGTTTGTACATACCATATCAAAGAAGATCTTGTATTCGTTGATACGAAAACTCTTTAAGTATGGGATGAACAAATTTAAAGAAACCTTCATACATATAGCCACTACTGACGAATAAAAACCCGTAATTATCGACCTATTTGTTTCGTAATAGACAAATGTAAACCAATGATAACTAAAGATTACCGATTTTCGCAAAAATGTTTCCATACACAATGGTATACAGCAAAGTGATCTGATCACAACGAAATTGATCACAACGAAATTGATACGCCTGATTTAAGGAAGAAATACACCTAATCCGCCATTCTGAAACTCATTCTATCATCGGATTACCTCGGTCGTTTTCGGTATACATCGGTCTGAGCCGGAACTATTCGGTTTTAAACCGAATAGTTCCGGCGCCAAACGGTGTATACCGAGAACTACCGAAAACATCCGACGACAGATTGAGTTTCAAAATGGCGGATTAAGGAATATTCTACCTTAACTCCCATAATTCCGTTGTAGTGAAGGAGAAACCTGTCCATACGAGTATGTGCAGATCGAGAGTAAGAAGAATATAACGTCACGGAAAATCGATAAAGAGCTTGAGGTTTGCGGGAGACGTCACGTGGGTGCCCGTTGGTTCCAGGGTTCCATTCGGCTGACTTACGCTTCGGGGGGCCAAATGCAGAAACGAGGCTTGATAACGAAATTCACAGGTGCGTATAGAAGTTTTTAGATACACGAAAGCTTAGATTCAATCTGTCAACTCAACCAGGATAGATAAAAGATCGATTCTGTAAGAAACCTAGTGACATGAAGTTGCGTCAAACGAGCCGTTGTGAGCAAAAAGTGAAAGGCAATCATTCGTTTTTTCCTCTTAGGTCTTCCAACCCGTTCTCTGTTATTAGTTATCTTTACAATAATCATAACATGAATGGTATGAGTGGACGACAGTGGTATAGTGTCGGGACTAACCCAAAAAACGGCGCAAGTACTCGTGTATTATCCAGGAAGCAATCATCGAGAGTGATTCGATAGGCTTAACTAAGCCTCCTTCACAATCTATGTAAAACAAATCAAACAAACAAATAACACGACAGTTTATGTCTATGCACTCTTTTTCATACATAGGTACTTGTTGCAAAATTACAATAAATACATTGGGACAAAACATGACGCTTTCCGACATCTGGCTCGATTATAGTAGAATGACAAATACCAATACATTACACAAACTTTCGTTCTATTTATATATTACAGCTGACAACATCGGCACTGTCCCGAGGATCGAACTAGAGTGTGGACCGGTAGACGCCTCCAGGCTAACACTGAAGGAGCGACCTCCAGCTCCTCCCACACATTTACCGCCCAATTCCATGATGCCGGGTTTTCCCGGAGCTTTTCCAGGCATGGGAATGGGTCCGGGTATGGGTCCCCCTTTGAACACGCAACCGATAGGGAACATGGGTCCACCAATGAATCCGAGTCCAGGCATGAACATGGGGCCACCAATGGGACCACCGATGGGGATGGATTTCTCGAAGATCATGGCTGCTTTCAATCCAGGCGCCATGTTTCCATCCCTGATGCCGGGACTCAGTATGTCGCCTAGCAACGGGCCGCCATCGGCCGTTCAGCCCGACTTCTCGAACTGGAAGATTAACCTCCCTGTTGATACGACAGCGGCGGAACCAAAAGCTCCGGTTAAACCAGCTCCAAAGACGGCCCCGAACAAACCAGCCGGTGGGAAAGGAAAGAAAGGACAGCCTGGTAAAAAGGGCGGGAGAAATCAGCCCCGGGGAGGACGAAAAGGGGGAGGTAAACAAGTGGCGGGAAAAGTTATAGACGATAGAGGCGCTGCTGATGGTGAACAGCCAATCGACAACGAGGAAGTTACTGTTACGAAGAAGAGTGGAAATGGTAAAGTATTTGATACACTTTCAGGAGCCTGCGTTCCAAACGCAAAGTCTACCGCCTATATGATGTTAATTTATTGCGGTGACGAATTATCGTTTACAATTGTAGATACCGTTGGTATAAGGATGTTCCTAAACTTTCTGATACATTACTTAACTTATCGATTGAATGAACGATTTCGAAATCTATTCAGAGACATATATCAGTGTCTCTGATCTAATTGGCACCAACAGCCTCTTGGTTGGGTTGGAAATAGAAATACCCCCACACGCTTAAAGTACTTTGTGGGCTGAGCATTGAATAAGGAAGCCATTCGAAAACGTGTACGGTATAAGGCCTACTCTCATCGAAAAGCGGTAAAAAACTTGCTAGGAACCTATGTGGAACGTCTCGGCGAATAAGAGCCGTGGTATCTCAAGTTTAAATCTTGGTTTGGCATACAGTTTATATGCCAAAACAAAGGACATACTTTACCTTTAGTACATGTAACATGTGAATCGTATAGTCCTGTATCTGTCTGTTTTAAAAAGAATCAGGCAGTGGGCCTTCTCATGGTACTAACATATATTTCTTTGCCAAAAACAGAGAACACTTTAAACTCCGCACCGGATTACTTTTGCTACAATTCATTACCAAATGAAAAGGGAGATCACTGCGAAAGAGAATGGGAACACTCGTCTGTATCACAGGGGTTTATAGTTATCCTGGTGTCAGTACTATGTAATATCAAATTACATGCTACTGGCCCCAGGATAAATATAGAATCCTGTGATCTGTATACTCTTGAGGCCACAGGCACTGAACCGTGGGGGATACCTATTGGACTTATGCTAGGTTCAGGTTCGAACCTCGAGGGACCCTAATCTCGTCAAGTCTTCTCATTGAATAAAATCTCGCAAAATCTCGTTTATTGCAGGAGGAATGGTCGGATTGGTGTTTGGAGGAATTGGAGCCATCCTTATACTCGGATCGGTTGGGATTCTCGTACTGAACAACTATCGCAAGTAAGTACCCTCCCAAATCAGTGGATATATAAAGCCTTCTTCCCCACATAAAATCGAATTCTAAGATTACTTTTAATTTTTGAATAAAGTCTTTCTTACAGACTTATTAAGAAAAATATACACATTGTAGAAACAATGGATTGGTGAACGAATCGAAAATTGATCTAATGATCAAAACGATCTAATGAAAAAAGCTGAAAAAATTACTGTTGAACGTAAATATATTATCAGGGAAAGAGTAGTGCTCACAAATTGAGAAATTCTTCTTTTCCCACTTCTTGCTTTGTGTTTAGCACAAACAACTTGAAATCTGCGCCACTGTCCTATCCGTATGGTTCAAATAGCTACCATTTGGGTTTTCACAAGACGAAGACATACAGGATGCCAATGATGCTACTCAGCGAGACCTGAACGTATATGCAGCCATGTAAGAGGTCTTCCTCCAATGATTAGCCTTGTGTCGTAAATTTTTCGAAAACATATTGATGCGATGAAGAAAACAACAAAATATAAACATTATCAAAGTATAAGTGCTTCTACTCATTGATTTCAGACGACAGCGTATTAAAAAAGAGGAAGCCGAGTATTACTATGGGCGAAGTGCCAGTTCCGTTTACGGACAAGGCTGGAAGGCCGGTGATATAGAAGACGAGGGGTCGGTGTATGCGACCGTCAAAGACGTGGAAACCTACAGACAAGGCTGTGTCAACCCGGCCGTCACAAACGACGAGGGTTCGACATTCATCAACCCAGTCATCCAACCGCAAACGGGCGGTGAACGAAAAGGAAAGGGCAAAGGGAAGAAGTCGTCGGTCTACGATGAACCGGAAATACCACCGACGCCATCTTCCTCTGAGGAAGTGACGTCATCTCAGCAGGATTCGATGAAAGAGGAGGAGATCGCGGTGATCGAGATGCACCGGGTACCAGAAGAGTACATCGCGGTTACCTATGGCAACAACTTGCACACGGAAGCTTGTCTGACCGCGGCTGGTTCCAGCGATTCTTCGAGGAAAAGCGATGAGAGTGAGAATGGCGGGAATGGTTGCAGCGAGTGCAACATTGAGCGTCCCCCGCGCAGACGAGATTCGGATTACGACAACAATGTCAGCGTTAAACGAAAGATGCGCTAGTTTGTCCAGCAGCCATCGAGCACCTGGATTATATTGCCGCGTGACCTTCCCCATTTATTTATGCTTGATTCACTTATTTATTGAACTAGTTTGCTTATTTATTTGACTGAAACATCCGATATACAATCAACATGAAGAGGTCATTAAAGCTATCTATGTAGCCTTGTTTTCTTTTCCCTTTTTGTTTATGATACAAAATACTAAAAAGACGTTTGGCAAGAGCAGCGTTTGGCATCTCAGTTGCATGATGCACAAATTACATAGTATCAAATATTTCTAGAACACCATCAACTGAAAACAAAGTGGCCTTAAGATCTAATATACATCAATTTGGTCTCTGCCAATTTTGACATATAGAGATCCTTATTCCCCGGCCTGAATGTCACTTATTTCTTAATGTGTTTGTCTTATATGCAGTAAATTCCACACAGGTAATTTTCTCTATGGAGAAAGCGCTTGTTCTTGAGCTCTGTGTAAGTAAATGTTCTGATTCATGGGTGAAATACTCATGGGTGAAATACCAAGATTTTCAAAAATCCTAAAACCTCTTATTCTTAATCCTGAAATGTTACTCCTTGTAAGGACAATGACACAATTACGTGAATAACTTTAAGAATTAAGAACTGTGGGTTTAAAAATGTTTAATTTTAATATAACATCAACAAAGTCAATCAAAAAAGTCTTCAATGTCTATATTAGAATCGAGTAAATGATCTTTAAATGGTGTTAAGTCTATCCCGTTGAGTATAAGATTTTCAAAAGTTTCTTCTAAGTCTGTTTCTCCAATTAAAATGGCTCCTTGCAAACGACCATCATGTAAGACAGCTTTAATATACTCCTCACCTGGAAATCAAAATCAAAATAAAAAATTACTCATTTCATAATTTTTTATTTACCTAGATGTGAAAACTTTCTAAAAACATTATGACACTAAACAAGGTCTTTCTTAAATTCTGGTCTATAAGTTGGCTTCCATTAAAAATATCATATTCAATTTCCATTATGGCTAACAAATTTCTATCGGGGCCAAAAAAAAGTCAGCATTTCTAGATTATCACCAATGATTGTTGTTTTTATCATTTTTAAGAGAGCCTCACCAGATGAAATTATCCTATAATTTATTGAAACAATCAGAAATTGCATTAAAAGACAAAACTTAACATGAGCACCTTATATATCCATCCCAGACCAGTAAAAAAGAAAAGTATGAACATTTGGCATACAAAAACCCAATGAGGAGCACCTATTGATTAAGTTTTTAAGGATACAAACATACTTTAAGGCAACATATATTGAACCAGGTTTGTAAGATTTAAACAAAACTTAAGGCAGCCTCTATTGATGCAGGGTTGTAGGCAACTAACATATTTTAGATCAATAAAAAGTGGTTAAGTCTTGAAGGATACAAACAAACCTAAAGGCAACATCTATAAATACAGTATTGTAAGATACAAACATACCTTAAGGCATCATATATTGATACAGTTTTGTAAGATTAAAACAAAACTTAAAGCAGCCTCTATTGATGCAGGGTTGTAGGCTACTGACAAACTTTATGTCAATAAAAAGTGATGAAGTCTTGAAGGATACCTTAAGGCAACATCTATTGATATAGTTTTGTAGGATACAAACATACCTTAAGGCAACATCTATTTATGCAGGACTGAAGGATCCAAACATACCTTAAGGCAACATCTATTGATACAGTTTTGTAGGATCCAAACATACCTTAAGGCAACATCTATTTATGCAGAATTGAAGGATACAACCATACCTAAAGGCAGCATCTATTGATGCAGGATTGAAGGATACAACCATACCTTAAGGCAGCATCTATTGATGCAGGATTGAAGGATACAATCATACCTTAAGGCAGCATCTATTGATGCAGGATTTAGGATACAAACATACCTTAAGGCAACATCTATTTATGCAGAATTGAAGGATACAACCATACCTAAAGGCAGCATCTATTGATGCAGGATTGAAGGATACAACCATACCTGAAGGCAGCATCTATTGATGCAGGATTGAAGGATACAACCATACCTAAAGGCAGCATCTATTGATGCAGGATTGAAGGATACAACCATACCTTAAGGCAGCATCTATTGATGCAGAATTGAAGGATACAACCATACCTTAAGGCAGCATATATTTATGCAGGATTGAAGGATACAAACATACCTTAAGGCAGCATCTATTGATGCAGGATTGAAGGATACAAACATACCTTGAGGTATCATCGATTGATGCAGGATTAGAGGATACAAACATACCTTAAGGCAACATCTATTGATGCAGGATTGAAAGATACAAACATACCTTAAAGCAACATCTATTGATGCAGGTTTGAAGGATACAAACATACCTTAAGGCAGCATCTATTTATGCAGGATTGAGAGATACAAACATACCTAAAGGCAACATCTGTCGATGCAGGATTGAAGGACACCTGTCGATGCAGGATTGAAGGATACAAACATACCTCAAGGCAACACCTATTGATGCAGAATTGTAGGCTACAAACATACCTTAAGGTATCATCGATTGATGCAGGATTAGAGGATACAAACATACCTTAAGGCAACATCTATTGATGCAGAATTGAAGGATACAACCATACCTTAAGGCAGCATCTATTAATGCAGGATTGAAGGATACAAACATACCTTAAGGCAACATCTATTGATGCAGAATTGAAGGATACATACATACCTTAAGGCAACAACTATTGATGAAGGTTTGTAGGATACAAACATACCTAAAGGCAACATCTATTGATGCAGGATTGAAGGATACAAACATACCTTAAGGCAACACCTATTGATGATGGTTTGTAGGATACAAACATACTGGTACCTTAAGGCAACAACTATTGATGTAGGTTTGTAGGATACAAACATACCGGTACCTCAAGGCAACAACTATCGATGTAGGTTTGTAGGATACAAACATACGGTACCTTTTTTTATATAGGTTTTACATCACATCATCATTATCATAGTTATGTAGTGACCCGACTCTTAATTATTGAGGAAGACCCCATACTCAACTGCCCATAAGGGCTGGTCAAGGCGGGTAGAACCATTGGCATTCCGTAAGTCAGTTGAGAGACAGCCCCTCATGAAAATCCATATCCCTCTCAGGATTTAAACCCACGTGGAGTTCTGTACTCTAACCACTAGGCCACGGAGGCCCCTACTGGTACCTTAAGGCAACAACTATTGATGAAGGCTTGTAGGATACAAACATACCGGTACCTTAAGGTCAGCATCTATTGATGAAGGTTTATAGGATATAGACATACCTTAGGTCAGCATAAATTGATACAAACATTCTTTAAGGCATCATCTATAGATGCAGGTTTTTAGGATGCAAACATAGCTTAAGGCAAGTGTATTGAAGCAGGTTTGTGGGATACAAACACATCTTAAAGCATCATCTATTGATATAGGTTTGAGGGAAACAAACATACCTTAATGCAACAACTATTGATGCAGGTTAATAGGATACAGACATTCCTTAAGGCAGCCTCAATTGATGCAAGATTGTAGGATATAGCCATACCTTAAGGCAGACTATATTTATACAGGTTTGTAGGATACAAACATACCTTAAGGAAACATCTATTGATCAAGGATTGTAGGATACAAACATACCTTGAGGCATCATCGATTGATGCAGGATTAGAGGATAAAAATTAATATTAAGGCAACATCTATTGTTGCAGGATTGTAGGATAAATACATAACTTAAGGTAGCATCTATTGATGTTATCTTGTAGGATACAAATTGACATTAAGGCAACATCTATTGATGCAGGTTTGTAATATACAAAATATTAATAATATTACTTAAGGCATTATATATTGCTACAGGTTTGTAGGATAGAAATATAATTTAAGGCATCATCTATAGATGCAGGATTGTAGAGTAGAAGCATACCTTAAAGGGACTATCTTGCAAATTTTGTTTTGAGGTTAATAAACATCAAAAAGGTGATTTAGAGAACTCTTATCACCAGATAAATGACCATGTTTAATTTCATCACATTCAAAATACTTAAAAGTTCATTAATACAAATGTGAAACCATTTTAAGCACCTTTAAGTGCTTCGATGCAAAAATTTGGTTGATAAATAGTCACCGATTCCTTCCTGAAAAATATTGCAAGCATCATGCAATTTCTTTGACTACCTTTTTTTTTCTCATTCCCAAATGCTATACGTCTATGACCAATCTTGATAATTTCCACATTGGAAATAACAGATCAAAGTTTATGAAATAAAACCTATGGACAGTTCATTATATCTGCAAGATAGATATAGCATATCTTTACCAAATGGTTATGAATAGTTTAATGTAAAAATGTAGATCTGTGTTGTACTTTTCATCTGTAGAAGATATTTCATCTTAAAAATAATCTCTATTTGTGAGAAAGTCCTTTAAAGGGCTTGAAGTATACAAACATACCTTTTCTGGGAACATCTTTAAATGTTTGCTTGTATAAAATCATTTATGTGGGCTTGAAGCATAATAACATACCTTTTGTTTGAACACCTTTCAATGTATGCTTGTAGGATATTTTATGTGGGCTTGAAGTATACAGACATACCTTTCATTGGAACATCTATCAATGTATGATTATATGATATCATTTATGTGGGCTTGAAGCATAAAAGTATACCTTTTGTGGGATCATTTATCAATGAACACTTGTAGGATATTCTATGTGGGCTTGAAGCATACAAACATACCTTTTGTTGGAACATCTATCAATGAATGATTGTATGTATGTTATCGTTTATGTGGGCTTGAGGCATAAAAGTGTACCGTTTGTGGGAACATTTATCAATGAATACTTGTAGGATATTTTTAGGTGGGTTTGAAGTATACAAACATATCTTTTGTGGGAACATCTTTCAATGCATGCTTGTAGGATACTATTTTTGTGGGCTTGAAGAACATACCTTTAGTAACTCGTAAAAGTAGTTCATGCTCTCCCTCCAATCCCTGTGCATTAAACTTTCCTAATAGAATAACCTGTAACAAAATATAAGTTTAAACCAAAATTTGCTGATGATAAACCAAGTCAAAATTAGTGACACAGTCTGCTTGATTAATCACTTTTAAATTAACCTTTAGAATGCAAGGTAATTTTCTAAAAATATATTTTTGTGTCGTCGTCTTTCTAAAACGTTAAATATCTAATTAATTTTGATGAGGAAAGATACTCAGAGTAGCAAACATGTTAGATCACAGGCTAGCCTGGATCCAACCTGTTTGCATTAGCATGAAGTCGGTTCCAGCACTGTAAGGGTTTAACATGCAACTTTGTGACTTAAATAAATAAATAGAATTTTCTAACAAAGCAAAGTGAATATTAAAATATTTCTTTTTGCAGTCAATTCTCATAGAGCCAGAACTGTCTTTTGTCAATAAGATTTTAGCACAAACTATACCTCTCCTTTCATCATTAAAAGAACATAAATAAGAGAGCAAAGTCTTGAAAGCACTAACACAAAAAGAATACAAATTAAGTCCTTTGGGTTTCCTAATTGCCTTTTCTTATTCAGAAAATAATTTTGATTCTTGATTAATTCATACCTTATGATTAAAGAATTTCGTAACATGAGCAAACATTTCAAAACAGAAGTCCATTGGAACGTCTTCCTCCTTCAGCTTCCCTGTCATGCACTTTGCCGCATAGGCGCCCATTTGTCTGGCTTGTGACCATAATCGCATCTTAACATAAATTGATACCAAAGTCTTAGATCAGAAAAGTATTTTCCTTTCTTGTTTCCTCATTCTTCTTTAAAGTGATGTGGTCTACAATGGGTATATTTGCATTGAGTATCTATAGGGCAGCGAATTTAAAGTGATTCGAATGAATCTTCCAAAACTTCTGAGAGCAAAATAAGCGAAAGTGTTGTGTCAAATCAGTCGTTTAGACCACAAACACTGTCGGAAAATACCAAATCATGATTTGTACATAAATTACATTTTTTCCATATTTGGTCACAACTGGTTGTTTAAGACAGTATAATTTAAACAAATTTGAATAGAAAAATTCATTCTTTGGAAAAAAAGACTTATAGCCAATTTACTGTGAAAATTTAAAGTAATAATCTTTAATAATGTGTAAACTATGATATTTCGAAACTGGTCACTGTTCATTTCCTCGAAATGCCAAAATTCATTTGGCACTGAGAAAGACTTGCTGTTAGGGTTTACAGTTCAAGGACTTGTAACCAACAGAGAGCCCTGAAAGCTTTGTCACTAGGATGTATGAAAAACTGTTTGAAACATTCAATATATAGACCTACTCACAGTGCAGAAGATTGTTTTCATATAGTGTTCAACAGTGTCAACGAATTCTAAGTTATATCATGTCTTTCCTGAGATTCACCGGTACCAGGCTAGGGCTATGAAGTGTCTTGTTAAAAGTTACGAGTACTGCTGAAGGTAGCTAAACTTATATTACCTGTAACCAATGGGGAGAAGGTTCCCATGATGCACTACAAACATCGCCCGCAGCGTAAACATTCGGGATCGTAGTCTCCATCTTGTCGTTGACACAAATTCCACCATCCAGGGACAGCTTAAACTGAAGACAAAACAAAGAGGCAAAATAATGACACAAGCTTTTTCAATAAACAATAACAGTAGAAATACTTGTATAAGTAATGTTTGAATATTTGTTTGTTTAAACTTATTTATTTTACATCGATTATGAAACAAGTTCTTACAATTTAGATTAATCACTCTCGATTCTGCTTCCTGGATACATTACCAGTAATTGGGCTAAATGTGGATCAAAGAAAGGTCACAAGGCAGATTCTGCCACTCACAGGATTCCAACCTAAGACCCTTTTGTCCAGAAGCCAACACTCTTCCCCTGGACCGCTGTCCTCCATGTCCTTGAATGTTTGTTGGCTAAGGAGGGTACCACTTCAAAGTACCCTGGGTGTACCTAACCTTCATATACCTAACCTCTCATGAAAATCCTAATGTCATGCTGTAACCGGGATTTGAACCCATATAGAAAAGAGCTATGTAATTTCAAGTTTTGAACTCTAATCACTAGGCTACGGAGACTCCTGCAATAAACTTAAGAAAGCACAGTGATAAGAGCAAAGAGAAATTCATCCTTTTTCACAATGGTTTCTTTCAACTATCTCTAAGGAAACAAATCGCTTTACATGCTATTTTGGATACATGTATTTGTTGTCACTTTGTATTCTGACCCCTCTCAAATTGTGTGAGAATGGACAAATACCTCATCTCAGGAATAAATTCTATGAGGCAGTATACTAGTTTACCTGATTGTTTATCATGAATTAATTCTATGAGGTAGTATACTAGTTTACCTGATTGTTTATCATGAATTAATTCTATGAGGTAGTATACTATTTTTACCTGATTGTTTATCATGAATAAATTCTATGAGGTAGTATACTATTTTTACCTGATTGTTTATCATGAATAAATTCTATGAGGTAGTATACTATTTTTACCTGATTATTTATCATGAATAAATTCTATGAGGTAGTATACTAGTTTACCTAATTGTTTATCATGAATTGATTCTATGAGGTAGTATACTAGTTTACCTCATTGTTTATAAAA
The DNA here is from genome assembly GCA_947846245.1 of Cerastoderma edule. Classification (NCBI taxonomy): domain Eukaryota; kingdom Metazoa; phylum Mollusca; class Bivalvia; order Cardiida; family Cardiidae; genus Cerastoderma; species Cerastoderma edule. The sequence goes on along the minus strand of OX401407.1, from coordinate 22,247,950 downwards.
GGGTCTGTATTTGGTTCAACACCTGTTGCACTGACTACAAAATCACAACCGTAGACATGTTTGTTGGTCAGCTGAACATAAACAGGCCAGTCCCCTGAAATACACAAGCACAGGCACTTTGTGTTCAATTTTTATTACCTCTTCACCGTTCAAAGCAGTTTTCGAAATGAAGAGTTTTGCTTTTATGGGTCTTACATCTCGTTAAATGTTTTTCAGCTATTTTGTGATGCAAAACTCTTAAAGATAGAGTCAGCCCCATACTTTAATGCTGATAAGAGCTGGTCAAGCCCGGTGCAACCATTGGCATTCAATAATTCAGTCGGGATATTACTTCAGATGAAAACCTATATGCCATCACAGGAATTTGAACCCAAGCAGAGAGGAGCCATGTCATTTCAAGTTCTTTTCAGCAATATTATTCGTCATCAGCAAGATCTTTCTATTCTGGCATATCAATTGGTTGTAAGAAGATAACACACTTAACTTCTTGGAAGAAGTGATCATGACATGCAAGGAGATTGCTTGTTATGAGCAATATCTCCTTTGGTCACAGACTCACGGTGGTTATATTCAACAACACCAAAAGTGGTGGACAGCCTCATAAACCACTGAAACAAAAATAAGATCATTCTTCTTTTGTCACAATGGTTGCACTCAATAAAAAAAAAAAATCATTTTTCACTATATGTTTGTCTTTTGCTGTCTCTTTCAATTTGGATATGGCATGACATTTAACATGGGGAGAATGTGTTAATGTAGACTATACCTGAATCAGGTTGTATAAGAGGAGAAGAAGTTTCTGTGAGACCTCTGTTTGAGAACTCGGCAGAAGTGAGGAGTTTGTCTACCTCAACCTTGTATTCAACATGTATTGGACGACCTTCCTGTGAACCAAATAAAATAATTTGATGTGTTTGTTGTTTAACACTGTATCAACAATTTTTCAGTTATGTAACAGCTTTCCTGGATCCATCAGTATTAAGCTAGAGCTCTGAAGTGACTTACCAAAGGTTAGTGCCACAAAACCAGAGGTGTCTGTGGGTCTTAAACCCAGGACCCCAGAGTTCTAAGCCTGCCACTTTAACCACAGCACCATGCAGGACCCAAAAAATTAATTACATGTAAACTGTCTGTATTATGATGGAAATGTAAAACAAGTTTAAGAGTGTTCTTAAGCAAGCAGAGTAAAGATATGCCTGACAAATTAGAATAGACTCATATCTGTATTTCTCAACATACATAAAATTTCCTTCAAAAAGACTAAATAGGACAAAAGCCATTTTAACATGACCATCCCCAACATAGGAAAATTGTGTGGATAGCTAAGGTTGCTCTGATTATAAATGTTAACCCACGTAAACTTTCATTGTTCCATTTTCTTACTTATGGAGGATCCTGTTGCTAAATATAGAACAGTATTTCCGTGTCATATTTTACTACAATATGGCAAATTGAAGTCAAGTGACCACAACTCTTCAACTAATACCTTATCAGCATTTAGCAACGTATTTTGTTGTTTTCCACTTGATCAATTGTATGATTGTTGTACCGGTATGTATGGACACATGCTTGCTAGCGAGTGATTGATTAAGGTATATGGCATTGGGTTTTTTCTTTAATGATTTCAATCAAAGAACAATACATTCTTGACCTATTGGTTTTCTGCCTTAATTTACTGCGTCACTACAAGCCGTAATCAGGTACCAATAGAAAGTAGTTTTTTGGGGACAGCTATCGCATTACATCATATCCAGAAAAATCAAACCGAAAAAATGTATGCATGGTAACACCGAATTTGTTTTAGATTGTGTTTGATTTGATCTGTTTGATATGTATGTATTTGTGAAGGGACAATCACTGTTATGATAAGAAATGTTACATACCATATTAACTCCTTTCATTTCTCTGTCTGTGGCCCAATCTGGACCTAAGGCACTACCCATGAGATGGTCTTCTGTTGTCTCTGAATTTATCGCTGCAATAGGAGTGATAGAACGTCTTGTTTTGTTTGACCATTGACAAACAGTAGAAATATGGCTTTAAAAAACAAAGAAATTATGCATAGTCATCCAATATATGGACCATAACATGTGACATAATATCAACCTCAACAAGGTACTGCTTTACTATATGAAGTAAGGTAATATTTGCGCAAGCCAAAACAGATATACATGAATAACATCATGTATAATAGAACAATATTGTCATGTTAAGCATCATTGGAAGCGTGTCTCTGAAAGACAATTCCAATGATGTGTTATTGCAATATTGCTTATCTTAATATAAAAATAAAAGGGAAGGTTGTTTTCAATTTATGCAATTTCTAAGCATACAGTATTTAGTAATATGCAACCCAGTAGTAGCTCCTATAGTTATTCGACATGCTGCAAAAGATTTGATACATTTCTTTTTACTGATTCTTATTAATCATTAGGTGTTTGTATACATGTAGATTATTCAATTAAACTAAACAGACTTATGTGTATTCAAACAAAATATGGCTGGATGTTCCTATCTGACATTCATCTTGTATTAAAGAGGGACACTTAGTCCTTCTTAAGTTTTATTTCCCAGGAAATCTATGATTTTCTTAAGATGATTCAAATCAGCAGTCAGTAACTAATGATATACAGTAGAACATCTTTACCACAAACTTCTAAAAATTGTAAAACTTCTGTATACTTCAAAGGGGCCTCCATGGCCTAACCGTTTGAGTACAGAACTTGAAATCAAACGATTCCCTATCTGCGTTGGTACAAATCTCGGTGATGGCATTTAAATCATCATGAGATGTAGTCTCCCGGGTAACTTATAAAATGCTGATGGTTCTACCCAGCTTGACCTGCCCTTATGGGCGTTTGAGTATGGGGGTCGTCCTCTATCATTAAAAGTCTGGCATCGCAACATAACTGAAATAATGTTGACCCGATGTAAAACCCTATGTAAACTGTACATTGAAGTAAATCTGAGGTACCAAATCATTTGTTCTTTATTTCTATGTAAGTGACCATCTTTATGTGATAAACTCTAGTTAGTGCAAGAATATACAGACAGAGGGTTAGGCATACCTTTAGTATCTTCTGTGTATTTAAGTCGCTTGATCGGTTTGTCGTCACCCGATGGTTTATCTGCGTTTAAGTGTGGCAGGAAGAAAGTGGCAGCTCCCGGATCAATAAAGGTGTGGCTTATACTTTTATCCTTGATCGCCCAAATCACCTCACAGCCTTCCACTTCATATCTATACAATAGAGTTAACCAGATTACAATTTCCAAATAGAGGGTTATACCCTTTACCAAACGCCTACTTTTCCACTGTACCAAATTGAAAGAGTTTGCAGACGACCTTTCTTAATGCGATCAAATTGGAAAGTAATCTTCTATTAGGGCATAAAACATTGTGGGAGAAGGAGAAATTGCTCGTTAGGAGCAATTTCTCCTTTTCCCACAATGTTTTCCAGAGTCGTCTGCGACAAATTGGTCAAATGTTGTTTTCGTTTGGTAATGGGTTAATGAAAGACTACAGCGAGTTGTTCAAGAAAATTAAGGACAAGCTGTAGTCTTGTATTGAACCCTAAATATGAATTACAGTACATGTACTTGTTTATTAGTCTCTATCTGTCCATCTGTCTGAATAACTCTTGGACAAAGTAATGATGAAAACCAACACTTTAAAATTCTGATGCAAGATTTCGGGGTATACGCAACCATTTACTCCTGTTCTATCAATAGCTATTCATAAAATCAGCATGTTCGACTATTTATCAAAAAAAAAAGGGATCAAGGATGCTTAGATGGCAGTGATTGATAATTTGTTTCTGAGATATAGAGTCAGTAAAAAAAAAAAAAAAAAAACACCAGGAATTTTAAAAATTGCATAATTCTATTGGAATCCAAACCAGAGTAATGGTGCTGGGTCAGTAACTTAACATAATGACCTGAAGTACATCTTTCAAGTTCCAATCTATTCTCTTCAGTAGTTAATGAGAAACCAACTTGTCCGAAAAAGCTTTACAATACTTGTGAAGTAAGGCGCATGTTCCTTTCAAAGTGACTAGCTCAAATATTTGTGATCTGAGAGCAATAAACATTAAAAAAAATGGTATGTAAAATCATAGTCAATTTCTTTAATTCTAAGTTGCAGACATCCTGTACTTTTTTATTAATGATGTGAAGTAAGCTTTTGACTCTGACCGCCCTTCTATGGGAATACCGGTTTATAAATAGAAGCAGGAATCCTTTCTCGCGCACCTAGCGTCACATGACAAAAGCATTTAAACGTTTTCAAAGACCCATGAAACAATCTTATTCTAAGTCTAGTTGGTTGTTTACAGAAAAAAGCCTTTAAAACGGTTTGCAGTTTCTGCAATATAAATGTTCAATAGCTTTTCTACATGATAATGAATGATATTGATAAGCTGTCAATTATCTAGCCTTATATTACTTTACAAATATATGTTCACATTTTACAACTTTTAAAAAGACAATTTATTTCAAAATTTTAAAATCAAAATCAGTGAGATAGTTCTTTTAACCCTTTACCGAACGCCAAATTCTCGACTGTTCCAAATTGAAAGAGTTTTCAGACGACATTTCAAAATGTGATGAAAATGAAAACATATTCTTCTGATAGGGCAGAAAACATTGTGGGAAAAGGAAAAATTGCTTGTTACGAGCAATTTCTCCTTTTTCCCACAATGTTTTCCATAGTAGTCTGCAACAAACTGGTCAAATGTCCTTATTGTTTGGTAATGGGTTAAGGTAATCAAGTAAAAATAAAAAAGGCCAAAACACTCACACCAACTCCGTGGCAATTCCACCATTTCCTACCACCAAAATTCTTCTGGCCTTTTGTAAACGTTTCTGAAATTCCTTAATAAAAAGTAATCAAGAGCTGTTCATACTTCCAATTTTGTTGTTTGAAACAGTATTTACATGAGGCATGTTTGAAATCACAAAGCAGTATCAGAAAACAATCAGGAAAGTCTAAAAATCTTTTATTCCTTGCAATTTTAAGAAGAAACCATTCATGTTGTGATTGTTATTACACTAGGGCCTCAATCAAAATATTGTTGGTTTGCCCTTTACCGACCCTACATTTTACTGTTGGGTAGGTAGGTAGGTAGGAACACTATTTTATTTTATTTGAGAAATTACAATTTCAATACCCTAATAGTCTATGAATATTCAAAACACAAAAGAAATGGAAATAAAAAGATACATTTCCAGAAATAGGCCATATAAAACATAGATGAATATTGGGAGTTTTCTTTATCCATCATTAATGAGAAAGTTCTCCTTCGACATCAATGGTTTTAATGCTAAAAATGAAAATAGAAAGTAAAAGACCCTCTACAGTATTCACTAGAGGAAAAATTGTAACAAATCATTTCTCAAAACTTCTTGTGAATGGGTAATTAAACAATTTCACAAAGGGTTAAGGTTAGTCTCTGTTTGTTTTTATGGGATTTAACGCAATGTTAACAGTTTGTCAGTTATTTTACGGCTTTCCTGAATCACAAAAGTACTAGGCAGGGCTCTGCAGTGTCTTGCCCGAGGAAACTCCCACAAAAAGTGCCAGTGAAGCTGGAATAGATAGAACCCAGGACCCTGTAAAACCAGCTGTACATCTTAGCCACTGGGCCACACAGAACCTTCAATGTTATTCTCTGCAAACTATTGATAACAAGGTAAGGATTGACCACTCCACAAAAGGCCTTGAAGTCAGCATGCATAATCATTTTGCCCAAGATAATGTTGTACAAACCTTTGACAAACAATTACATTTAAACAATGGTTTCAATAGCTCTGATCGTGAAACATTGGCGGCAAAGAGTATTTGCCTGGTGAATTATTACATACCTCGACACTTTCTGTGTCTCGGATTCCTATGACAAAGGGGTTGTCTCTAGCAATAATCTGAAGGAGAATAGAAAAAAAATAGATTTTTTCTAAAAGATAATTATCATAAAGGGCATTTTATTGTTTTAATTATTCTTTTTATCTTTTCTTCAAAGTCATTAATTACTATTGCACAAGTCTGTTTAATTAAGAGCTGAATAAACATTGTATTGTAATAATAAAAATTTCTGATTACATGCTTATAATATTGCAAAAAGAGCAATTCGATCAGCTGTGAGGTGTCAATCGCTTTGTGCTTTACGACAATCATGTGAAAAGGCATCATTTTTCCAATTATTGCTTTGTCTGTGCTTTTAAACCATTTAAAAATGTCATCTATATGGAGACATCTCCTTGCCCAAAACCACTAATTATTTAATATCTTTTTTTATTTGAAATGGGCTTGTTCAGTCACAAAATCCCACATGTGATTTAAAAAGGTTTCAGTATGAGACACGTTTGTACAACAGAGGTCTTACCTTTGGTTTACCTCCTGAACAGATACAAATGTATTTGTATGTTATCTCTTCTCCATCATGCATCCTTACTATCTAAAAAATTCCCAATGATAAAGTAACATAAAGACAACAGGTGTATAACAAAGTTAGCCATTTCTTACATTTTTAACAATCACAGTATTTGTAGATGACAATGCATCAGGGCCCTCCATGGCCTAGAGGGCCCTCTCTGTCAGTTCTAATCACAACTGCAGCAGTTTTGAATTTTCAAGAGAGTTTTCTTCTAGCTAACTAATGGAATACAGATTGTTAAACTACTCTTGCCCAGCCCTTAAAGACAGTTTAGGCTTACTTCATCCTTTAGGCAAGACACTCAACCTGATTTCAATATTGAGCGCAAATGATTTTGGAAAAATGTGAAATAGAACATTTGTTTATCACAAGATATTTCTTCTTTTGTCACAAGGGTTTTTGAAGCTTCTTGTGTAGATGCTTCAAACAGAGTCGATATGAAGCAAATAATTAAAGACATAATAGCGGTCATTTATAGGAAAGTTGCCAAAGTTCTACAATAATTGACAATTAAGATAAACATTGTTCAAATTCTATTTTGAAGAGTAACTGAGAAGCTTATTATGTTCATTTGATGTGCATTTAAGGTTTGTTATTCCTTCCCGATTAAACGCGGTCAGGAGAGATTGCCGTAGAATTCCAAAGAAATTCTCCATTTTGAATATTCATATTGTTGTTGTATAAATGACAGACGTTTAATGTGTATCATGTGATTTTCAGACAGTCTTCAAATATAAGCAATGAAGTCAAATTGTGTTGAACACAATTCATAAAAATAGCACTTTGAAACATAGCTAATGAATAGTGCAGGCATTAATTTGTCATGATAATGTGGCACTTTGCAACGTTTTGACATATTGTTGTATGATTCATAACTCATTTTACGCAGTCTTACATTTTTTGGCGACATTAAGGCTTTAAATAATGTTGACTATATAATAATAAAAATACCTGTTTTTCTGTATCTAGAGCCACAACAGATTTCTGTATGACCTTGACATTTGGACATCCTATCTCTAACATGGACGGATTCTTCTCTTCAACATCAAACTGCTCTAATGTCTTTGAAACCTGAAGTAACCAATTCCATTTCCCAGAAATATTTACAAATCCTCCTCTGAAAGTAGGCCAATCATGGCCTCTAAGTCAAGCTCTTTTTTTTTTCTTTCTATTTTAATGTATGCTAAGGTGATACTTAAGCAGGACTAATATGTTCACCATATTGATCAAGTAGGGGAATCGCATGACCAAAGTTTACGATGTATGTCCAAAATAGCAGTCAAAGACTGACTGTTTTGGATATGCGCACCCGTTGACTGCAATTTTTCTGCTGAGTGTTGGATGTAGGATATAAAGCATGGCTTATCATGTATCACCAAAACCGAAAAGTTGATGGTCAACTCCTGCAGGGTACACAATGTGGCTATCATTGGCAAAAGCATGTGAAAAAAGCAAAGAAACCTGTGCACGGTCATCTTGTTCGGACACTAGATCGTAAACATAGGTCATGTGATTCCTCGTATACTTAATGGGGTTCTTTCATATTTCTAGAAAAATGCTGAATAATGTCAGAAAAAGAAATTCATATGTACAGTTAACTTTGTTTTGATCAACCATAGTAAAATGTGTATGGTGTTTAACGCCGTGTCAACAATTCTTCAGTTATGTAATTGCTTTCCTGGATCCACCAGAACTAGGCTAGGGCTCTGAAGAGACTTGCTCAAGGACACTCCAACGAAACCAGAGCTGTCAGTGGGGATAGCACTCGGACCACCCAGTTCTACGTCCACCACTGGGCCACCCAAGACCCTTACCGTAGTAAAAGGAGACCATATTGTGATGATATAAGACAAGTTACAGCCAAATATGGATGCTTGTCATATAGAAAGCTCCATTAGGAGCTTTCTCATTGACTTCCATCCTGTATTAGCCCTTTACAAAACGCCAGATTTTTTACTGACCCAAATTGAAAGAGTTTGCAGACGACATTTCAAAATGTGATGAAATTGAAAAACAATCTCCTGATAGGACAGAAAACATTGTGGGGAAAGGAGAAATTGCTCGCTAAGAGCAATTTCTCCTTTTCCCACAATGTTTTCCACAGTCGTCTGCAACAAACTGGTTAAATGTCATTATTGTTTGGTAAAGGGTTAACAACTGCAGGACCACGCATGATCCTGTAATTTACTACTGTCTCAATACTTACCATCTGAAAATTGGTGACAGCTTTTATAAGTTTGGACGCAGCTATCAGTAGGATCTCTTCTTCAGGGCATAACGCTGAGAGCTGTTACAATAAATCATTCAACCCATTACCAAACATTATCAAAGCTTGTTATGTTGTATCTGTAAATTAACAGTCATATACTTATTTACTTGGAGCTATGACATTTATCCTTTCCATTTTACCATGTCTGCCAACAGACAGAAAGTTTCTTACTGTCATGAAAGTGACTGAATCTTCTCTCAAATAAATTAAAAAACTGAAATAATTAACCTATTTAAGGGATTTAATCAAAAAGATTTGTACATAGAATGAACTTAGACATGTAACACCATAACTCTGATGATCCAAGCTTTGGAGGCACTGTGCGATAAAAACATGTCTGTCTTCCCCCTCTGGGCCAGAGGAGACCAATAGCTGAAGAGAATTAGAAAAAATTTTAATGTGGACCAATCAAAAACAATATTACCGTGAATAATCAATAAAAGTTCTAACCCGTTTTTATATCAAACGCATCTAGAAATAGAATGAAATATCTATGTCTGGATCATTTGGACTAGTAAGGCCATTGCCTTACCAAATATCCAGGCTCCAGCAACTAACATACACAAGTACAGCATCCGCCTTTGGATACAAGAGTCGTGGGTTCAATTTCCATGAGAAGCATGGTCTACTTTGCCATGTTTTAATTTAAAGTAAATTGGACATCCTGGTCATTTTTCCAGGAAGCAGAATCAAAAGTTAAATCAATGTTGTAAGAACTTCTTCACAATCAATGCATCATTTCAAAACAAATATTTAATATGAAAACCCTATTCTGTTTGGATATGTATTCTCTCTTAATTTTTTCAACCTAAATTTCCTGCAGCAGAACCTATTACCACCAACTTTATCAAGTTAGACATCTAGTTTCCCCTATATCCAACGCAAATCATTTGTTATGATATTGAATTTGACAGTAATTTGAGTAAACAGTGAAGATTTGTAACACTGGAATTGGTATTTTGCTAAATGAATGATATTGACATTCCTTCTCATGCTAAACAAAGTATTACCGTTTCCACACAAGTCACCCCAGCAATCCCACCACCAACTACAACAAAGGTATACATCTTTACAGAACTCTCATCTCTCCAGTATGGCTCTGCTTTGGATGGGATCATTCACACCAGGCGAAATTCTACATCAACACCGTTTACCCGAATCGATGAATCAAGAAAACAAACAAATTTTTAACAATTTCATCCCTGTTTAATTGAATGGCATATCGTTTTCAATATGCCAGCAGGACGGAGAATTTTGTCTCGAATACAAACAAATGCGCCGTATCCAACAAACACCTTTAAAGCACAGGGAACTGGGTAATTATAGCCATATGGATTTGTTAGATTTTGACAGAATTCATCAACATTCTTCAATTTTGCCCATTTTAACCGTTCTTCTTCTTCCTGATACTGAGCTGGGTTCTCAAAGGAACGTAATTAGCTCAAATCATTTTACCAAACAATAACGACAGTTAACCACTTTGTTGCAGACGACTTTGGAAGGCATTGTGGAAAAAGGAGAAATTGCTCTTGACGAGCAATTTCTCCTTTTCCCACAATGTTTTCTGTTAAGAAGATTATTTTTCAATTTTATCACATTTTAGAATGTCGTCTGCAAAATCTTCCCATTTGGGACAGTCGAAAATTTGGTGTTTGGACGGTAAAGGGTTAAGTCATATGTCATGTACATTTAATTATATTTGATGAAGATGACTTGAGAAACCAGTTTGACAAAAGGAAAAAATCTTTGGTTATTATGGTCTCTTTCCAAAATGAATACGAATGTTAATTTGATTAGTTCAGAATTTTCTTCTGTTGTGCTCTCAATAACGGTTTACTGTAAACACAAACCCTTTAAGATAAGTTGCCACTTGGATTTGCATGATTTTACTATTGTAACGAACCAAGCAAATGAACCTCTCAAAGACACAAACACATCGGACCAGTGAAAAACACTGTTGTTCACTGAGCGGTTGTGTTGTCTATATATATACCTACATGTTCTCTCAAACGATTTTGGAGAAAACCCTGTGATTTTTCCCAATATGTCTGGTACCGGACCCATTCCCAAAATTCAAAGAAAAATCGCTGAACTATCAGATCTTTTTCTAACATTCCATCATTTCCTTACTTACTCTTTACCTAGCACCAACAAAGGCGTAATAACCAACCTTGTAATGTATGGTTTCTTCATCCCAAACTTTGCAATTATTTCATAATGTTTATCCTCATATTGATTAATAAGAATTATTTGTTTACGTTTATCTTTTTAAGGCATTCTGATGACCCAAATGTTGTACCCCTGGCTACGATGGCGGTACTGCCGCGACACGCCCATATTCCTGACATCCCTGGGGACACGAATATCTCGTTTGAAGCAATGCTCTACATATTTGGGGTGATAGTCATGTGTCTGCAGTACATTAACCTGTATAAAACTGTCTGGTGGCTGCCCCACTCTCACGCCAATTATGCTCTTGTAAGTACATGTTCTGTTGTTGGCCTTTTTTCCTTGAATTGGGAAGAGGCCTAGGCCTTTTATTTATGTGAAGTTTATCACTGAAATTGTTGAATTTGGAAACAAAAAGCTGGTCTGTCTTTTAATTTTTGGAAAACAGCATGATTTTAAAGAAATTTTTAATTGAGAAGGTGCCTTTTATGGCCCCATGTTGTATAGTGCAAATAACACCTGCTTGTGTTGCTACGCCTTTCCTTTATGCTTCTTATTGCACTCAGTGTATGGGTAGGAGTTGTTGATTGACTGTAGTTATGGCTGAATGAAGGGGCAATAGGTATAAAAAAAAAAGTCAATTTGTATATTACATTAAGATTCAATACACAGTGCTGATGGATTATGTATGGAAAATAGAGGAACCATCTCTGTCCAGAGCATTCAGGGCAGATGAGAAACTTTTGCCTGCAAGGATGTCTGTAAATCTGAGAGAAAGATGATGCCATTTTTGTATAGTCCTGGAATAGAAAGATTGATGATAGCCATTTTGTGTGGCACTCAGTTGGTTGATTCTCTGGCCAGATCATTCAGGACAGATGAGAAACCTTTGCCTTCAAGGAGGTCTGTGATTCTGGGAGAAAGTTGGTGCCATTCTTATATATAGTCCTCAGAAAGAAAGATGGATGTTAGTTATTAAGTCTTGCACTCAGTTGGTTGATTCTCTGGCCAGATCATTCAGGACAGATGAGAAACCTTTGCCTTCAAGGAGGTCTATGATTCTGGGAGAAAGTTGGTGCCATTCTTATATATAGTCCTCAGAAAGAAAGATGGATGTTAGTTATTAAGTCTTGCACTCAGTTGGTTGATTCTCTGGCCAGATCATTCAGGACAGATGAAAAACCTTTGCCTTCAAGGAGGTCTGTGATTCTGGGAGAAAGTTGGTGCCATTCTTATATATAGTCCTCAGAAAGAAAGATGGATGTTAGTTATTAAGTCTTGCACTCAGTTGGTTGATTCTCTGGCCAGATCATTGAGGACAGATGAGAAACCTTTGCCTTCAAGGATGTCAGTGATTCTGAGAGAAAGTTGGTATCATTCTTATAAAATCCTTGGATAGAAAGATGGATGATAGCCATTAAGTGTGGCACTCAGTTGGGCAGATCATTCAGTGCATATGAGATGTCTTTCACTTCAAAATTGCCTGTGTGATTCTGGGAGAAAGTTGGTGCCATTCTTATAAAAACCTTATATATATGATATATAGATAGATATAAATATGGATCATGATAGTTAGGCCTATTAAGTATTGCACTCAATTGGTTGATTATCTGGCCAGATCATTCAGGGCAGATGAGAAGTTTTTGCCTTCAAGAATACATGTATCTGCAATTCTGGGAGAAAGTTGATGCCATTTTTGTATAGTCCTCTGATAGAAAGATGGATGATAGCCATTTAATCTGGCCCTCAGTTGCTTGATTCTCTGACCAGATCATTCAGGACAGATGAGAAACTTTTGCCTGCAAGAATATCTGCAATTCTGAGAGAAAGTATAGTCCTCCGATAGAAAGATGGATGATAGACATGAAGTCTGGCACGCATTAGGTTAGTTTGCCTTCATCCTCTTGTTCAGGTGTTATTTGATAGTAGGAGTTCACCAGGTTTAATGTTAACCGGGATGGTGATTGATCTAATGTATAAACGACAATCTGACATCAATATGGATAGCTTTAATCAATATTTTATTTTTTTATTTTTCAGAATTTTTATCTTATTGATCCCTACCTAGTCGGTTTCTTATGCATTCTAACAAGCAGAAGACTCATTTGGTGTTTTGTTCAAGAGGTTTGTAACTTTTCAAAATATAGTTCTCTTTTCCTGTCAATTTATCAGTCTATTCTCTATAGTTCACTTTATACCGCTCATAGAATCTAAATAAAACTAAGGATGAATTATCTAGTAAGTTGTGCATAGTGCAGCACATTTGTGTATTGATCGAGGCAATCTGGTGATAACTTGCCCTTGATTGTGTGAATTATAGGATGAAAAGCATGTTTATGCAACTTGATATATAGACAAAAAGTAACTAGAAACACATTCATTTTCTTTATTTGATCAGGTAGAACAATTCATGGGTTTAGATCAAAGCTATTCTACAGTAAGTGCTTCATGTTTGTGAAAGACCTATCGTTTTGCTTTGAACCCTCACATTGTGTCAATAGGATAAAATTTCCTATTATGAGCAATTGATTCTTTTGTCACAATGTTTTAAATCTTCTGCAGTTTAATCATTTGAGTTAAAGCGAGATAAAATAGAGTAAAGTGTTAACCCTTTCCCAAACAATAACGACATTTGACCAGTTTGTTGCAGACAACTTAAGAAAACATTAAGGGAAAAGGAGAAATTGCTCATAATGAGCAATTTCTTCTTTTCCCACAATGTTTTCTGCCCTGTCAGAAGATTATTTTCCAATTTCATCACACTTTGAAATGTCGTCTGCAAACCCTTTCAATTTGGGTCAGTCGAAAATTTGCTGCTTGGGAAAGGGTTAAACACTGTCGGTGTGTTGTAAAAAGCCAATTATTTAATCTGATACATTGATGGTATTTCAGATTTATGGAAGTCGGACTGGTATTGGTATTCTATACTGGCTGGTTCAGGGTATTAAAGGTCTGGTTGTCAGTGTAGCAGTCTGCGCTCTATGTTATACAGGCTACCATGTCCTCAAGAAACATTCTCTGCTCTACTGCCTCTTCTTGTGCTGTCCGTGAGTACCTTGATCATTCATGTACCTTCCAGGGTTTTTTCTTTAATTCTTTTGGTGCCATAGGCATGATTTCTTGTCAAAAGAGGGTCATCACCACAGACAAGATTTCTCAGTGATAAAAGGTTGTGCATTAGGAGCAATTTATCCATTTGTTATTGTGGTTTTCAAAGTCTTCTGCAGAAGTTATGATTACAAAGTAAGTAAAGGGAGTATCTGGTTATAGTGTTCCTGCAGAACTTCAAAAATTTGGATGAAAAAAAGAAAGAATTTGAAAATGTTTTTCTTGAACAGCTATGTTTAGGTCACAAGGAGTTCAGAAAATAAATGCTACGTAATTTCTTAAAATGATTTTTGTGTTGTCTGCTTCCTAAAACCTTAAATATCTGCTTAAATTTGAAGAAGAAAGATACTCAGAGTAGCAAACAGGTTAGACCACAGGCCAGCCGCCAATTTACTTGGCGGCTGGCCTGTTATCTAACCTGTTTGCATAAGCATGATGTTGGTTCTTGCACTGTTAGGGTTAAATTTGTCCTCAAGTCACAGTAAGTTCAGAAAATATATTCAAGAATTTCTTTTACAGAATGATGACGTATATATTACTATTTGGCCTGACATTGAAGCCTCTCTACCTTAAAGCATTGAACTGGCCGTCGTCAGTGACAGACAGAGGCACCCCACGCCATCGAACTAAAGAACCCTCGGAAAAGGAAACACTCCTCTCGCATAATTGTGTTTTAAGTCCCGATATCGTGAGGGAGGAAGTGGAGGCTCTAAAAATAGACTTCAACAATCGTGTGAAGCAGATACTTTTCAACTCGATGTTGACCGCCTACTACATGACATTTGTACCTTTATGTTTTGCACAGGTAAGCATGCAGTGTTTTTTTCCTTCTTTGTTCGGGTCTGGTAATAGGACCCTTTCCCAATCAAATCTAGTTATCATTTTCCCTATATTCAATTTTTTTCCCTAAATTAGACCTTAATTCTTTAATAAACATCTAAGTTGTTAAAATTCGTTCAGCTGTTAAAATCCCCTAAAATTATTTGTAACAGATCACTCGAAATCAAATGCAGACTCTTGACTCAAAGCATGTATTGACAAAGTAACTGCACTCTTTCTACATTGTCCATAAGAAATAAGCTACTTATGAAGAGTTTTCTATTATTTGAACATAGCCCAAAATTTCCAATTATAAGAAAAACCAGAGACATAGATAACAGAGATTGGCAACACCTTCTTTACCTATAGCAGGTTTCTGCGACATCTCGCATGACGCGTTATTTAGCGAGACCTTGCGAGATCTGTCTATCCACGCAATTTTCAACTAAACGCGAAATAGGCAACACACATTTAAGCGTGTTTTAAGTCATAATTAAATTATTTCCTTACCGAATTTACTATATTGTTATTGTTAGAAAGTTTCTCCATCCAACAAGACCGATCAGCAAGCGATTATCAAAGAAATAAACATGGCATACTGCGACAAACTTGATTGAATTGTTCGCAATTTCGTGGTTGGGTGCGATGAACGTGATAATTGAGTAGTTTTAGATTCAAACTGTTCTAAAGGAGAGTTTTTCAAACATTTCCAATTCAAGTCCATTTTAAAGAAAGGGTTTGTTTTTCTACATTTCCAAATTTTCAGTTTGATATTCCTTTTCATTTAGAAGTTATTCCGTACTGAATATGTCCCTTTTACGACCCTAATGAGTTTAACCATCTTGATTTACAAGCAAAAATTAACAAAGTTGTGCACAGTAAAACTAAAAAACTATGCATTGGATCATATCATGCTTGACATTTTCCTGAAGTGTTATTTTTGTTTTATGGTTGCCCGCATTTTTAAAGTAATCTTCGCTTCCATAACGAAGTTATGCCAGGTTTACTTAACCACACAAGCATGATCATGATTTCGGCCATTTTATTTTCAACCAAAATATTTCATACTTGTACAAAGTAAAATGTTTTAATGGAGGTTTATTCAAACATTTCTAATTTATGTCCATTTTAATGGGTTAATATGATTTTGTCGATTTCCAAATTTTCAGTCTGATATTCTTTGTCATTTAGAAGTTATTGCGTACTAAATATATCACATTTACTACCTTAATGAGATCAGCCACCTTGATTTCCAACAAAATATTAACAAAGTTGTGCACAGTAAAACTAAAAAACTATGCACTAGATCATATCATACTTGACATTTTCCTGAAGTGTTATTTTTGTTTTATGGTTGCCCGCATTTTTAAAGTAATCTTCGCTTCCATAACGAAGTTATACCAGGTTTACTTAACCACACAAGCATGATCGTGATTTCGGCCATTTTATTTTCAACGAAAATATTTCATACTTGTACAAAGTAAAATGTTTTAACAGAGGATTTATTCAAACATTTCTAATTCATGTCCATTTTAATGGGATAATATGATTTTGTGTATTTCCAAATTTTCAGTCTGTTATTCTTTGTCATTTAGAAGTTATTGCGTACTAAATATGTCCCATTTACTACCTTAATGAGTTCAGCCCTCTTGATTTCCAACCAAAATATAACAAAGTTGTAGCAAGTAAAACTAAAAAACTATGCACTGGATCATATCATACTTAACATTTTCCTGAAGTGTTATTTTTGTTTTATGGTTACCCGCTTTTTTATGGTGATTGTCGAGTTTATAATTAAGTTATACCAGGTTTACTTTACCACACAAGCATAATCATGATTTCAGGCATTTTATTTTCAATCAAAATCTTTCATTTTTGCATCAATTAAAACTTAAATTGTGTGACTTGGATTTTATCAAACGTGTTATTACTGAAAACGTCTGAATGAGTTTGAATTGATCCCGTATTAAATGCTAAGTTCTATAGTTTCCCGTATTTTCAAAGTGATATTCCTATATAAGAAGAAGAAAATCCATTCAATTAATGGACAAAAGGAATGGATAGATCTTCTTAATCAGAAACACCACGATGTTTCCTTTTTCATCATACTTCTTAATTCCGATCGCTTGCAAATATGTCAAGTGAAATGTGTCATTTGAAGAACGAAGGGTGATAGAGTCAATCACGGTAGTGGACAATACAGGCTATGATTGTGAATTGCCACCCCATAAAATATGTAGTTTGATGTCATAAAACCTTTTGATGCTAGGGCGATTACACAAGGAGCGTGTGGCGCTAACCATGTGTCCACTCTCTGACACCTCATTCAAATTTAATGACCTAATATGGTCCCGAAAACAAAATAGGGAGGATTTGTTCTGTTTAAAGCGTCTGTCTGGTTTTAAAAGTAGTGTGCTTTGACTTAATTTCTCGTTGAGAAATGATAATAAAAACGAAGGTGCAAGACACACTATTTGCTTTAGCTTAACATTCAAAAAGCTCACATTTCTTTTTTCTAAAATCATTTCGGTCAGCATCATGATAAGACCAGACCCTTACGTGTTTTAGAATAATTATGTACTAATTGATTTGCAATCAATATTAGAGGAATCTGCGGTAAAAGGTGTATGGAAAAACCTAGCACGTCAGTTTTTTCTTACGTGTCCTTTCGTTTACTAAAACCACCTTTACAAAAATTCTCATCACATGCATTTTAACATCATAAAATACTTTTAATATTCTTAAATTGAAACATTTGGCTTGAAATATTGTCATGATGTATGTGTTTTTTTTGACAAAATTAGCACTGTAAACAGTTTTGCGACACAGAATAAATGAAATGAAGTGAGAAAGCAATCTTTTAATATTGACAAAAACTATCATGTCTTAGTGGAAAGTTCATGCTTTGGTTATTAACTGCAACAAAATAGAGTCACTTGATTTATTACAAAATATTATTCAAACCTTTGCTTGAAAGACATTGTCGTTATGAGTACAATTCTGAATTGCATGGTAATCAAGCCTGTCATTGAAAAAGAAGGCCTACTGGAACTTTTTGTTTTGTTTTTAACATAAAATCAATTTAATAAAATGAAAATAAAACAAAATGTCCAGAAGTTGTTTCAGATAACCAATCAGATAACCAAAACATAGCTATTTTACTATAATAAAGAAGTATCAATTTCGCTTGACATCTCCCGTGGCAACGGATAAACAGGTACGCACTTTCCTTATCTCGCAGAACCTCGTGGCACGCGAGAGTTTGGCGATAATTCCGGAGTTGCCAATCTCTGTTATCTATGTCTCTGGAAAAACGAACCAAAACGACGCAAATTGCCTCGGCACGGGATCCTTTCCAAATTGGTAGAAAAAAAAAATGCTGGTAAGCATTACATTTTTCTTATTATTCTGAATTGTAAGGGTTTTGCATACCACAGTTACAATACCTCATTGCACACAATGTCATGTGCTACTGAAGTCTTTGGAATCCTCTGTGACATTGATGCAGTGATAGAGCCTTGGCCTCGAATACCGAGGACCCAAAGTCTGATCCCCATTAAGCGCGGTAAAAGTTGCCTGGACTAGTCCACAAAGTGGCGCAAGTACTGGTAAAGTTGCCAGAAAGTAGTCAGTAATATTGAATTCAATAAGCTTCAAGCTTCTATCACAATCGATGAAAAATAATAAGTCAAGACTAATCCTCTTTGATGAAATGATGAATTGGACAAAAGGAGTAACTTATTGTTTTGACACAAAGGCTTCTATTAATTTTTTGCAATGAAAATCTTTTTTCTTTTTTTATTATCCTTTATGTTATTGTGTGATATTGCCTTCAGTTTGAACCAGTCGAAATATCCCATATCAGGAAACAGGTGTATCTTTTGTATTCCAGAATATTCAATACTAAAGTTCCACTTTAAAGTGCTAATGTGCCTACTGTTGGTTTAACCCATTACCAAACAATAATGACATTTGACCAATTTGTTGCAGATGACTCTGGAAAATATTGTGCGAAAAGGAGAAATTGTTCGTAACAATGGTTTCCGCCCTATCAGAAGATTATTTTTCAATTTCTTCACAATTTGAAATGTTGTCTGCAAACTCTTTCAATTTGGGACAGTCCAAAATTTGGCGTTTTGTAAAGGGTAAAAGGCAATATACCTTTACCATTAAAAAAAAATTGACTCCGTGATAAGCATCTCAGCATCCTGATTTTAACTGTATTAGGCTACAGGCATGTTATGTTAGATGAGCAAAATATGTTGTAAATTTGAATTGATAACAACTAATATTCTAACAAACTCCTTGTTAATCTAAATGTAAGGTATTTGATATTTAGTGTTGTTAAGGCAATGCAAAAACTAACAGCCACAATGCAACTGAAATACTGTTGAAAAGTGTTTTTAGACTCAAATTGAAAAAAGTATTTGATATTGCTAATAGCAGTTTTAATACTCCCTTTTGAAGAGTTTAAAGAGTCTTGTTTTTGTCTTGGCAGTGATGTGTGTACATTGCATACAATTTGGTCATTACTGCTTTTATAAAGTAACAATTTCAGGGCAATGTTTTCTTTCTATCTATCATTTCAAATTATTAATGTTGATTTGTTTAGAATGATCGAAGATTGCTAATGATTTCTTAGTAACTAACGACTGAAAGGTTTATATTTATTAGTTAAACCATACTTTTAAATGCATAAGGATTTGTTCAAAAGATACAATAAGCCTTGACAAAGTCTGTCATAATATATTTAAGAGATTGAATGAAAATAGATCTTCAAGAAGAATTATTGACCTGTAATAAAGTAGATTTAATTGGTTTTAAAAACATGAAATATTACATAATTATTACAAAGCCTAGGAACCAATACTTAATGCAAAAAAGTTGTTATTGAAAACATGATATGCATACATAATACATTATACAAGGAAAATATATAGAAAAAAGAAATATGGTACCTTGCTTTACTAACAGAATATTTTGTGGGATGAAATGACCGGGGCAAGTAGTGTTCACCTGTGTGGGATTTTTCATGCTCCCGTAAACAAAGTTTGATTGGCATCAGAGGTCTAGATAAGTGGCAGCTTCACATAGCTTCTTTATTGTCACTCTCAATCCTATATTGTGGGTACTCTTTAGAATAGTCTTAATGAGTCCATTTTTCTTCATTTTCCCCCTGAAAACCTATATTTTGGGTATTTTTTAGAATTGTCTTAATGAGGACATTTTTCTTTATTGTCGCTCAATCCTATATTTTTAGGGTCCTGTGTGGCTTGGTGGTTAGGGTGGTGGTCTTAGAACTCGGGGTTTTCGTGTTTGAGCCCCACCGACTCCTCTGGCTTTGTGGGAGTGACCTTTGGCAAGTCACTTCAGAGCCCTGGTCTAGTAATGGTGGATCCAGGAAAGCAGTTACATAACTGAACAATTGTTTATATGCTGTTGAACACCATACAAAGTAAATCCTCTTTTGTTGGTAATTTTTATAATCATCTCGACAAGACAATTCTAACAAGTACCAACAAAATAGGATTTGACTTACATTTTTTGAAATAATGCGTCTTAAGTGCAGCTATTTCTAAGAACCATGCAGAAGGTGATTTATCCATGGTGACAGAATTGCAAAATTCTTAGCCAGATGTGTAGCACTTATGACCAAAATAAGTTTGGCTGAATATTTCTTTACTCCTGTTAGTTGCCATGGAAACAGGACATTTTCTTTTTTGCCATTTATCAGCCCAAAATGACAAAAAAAAGTGATTTTTAAAAAGACCCTAAAACTTCCCGCTTATCCAGACCGCTGAGTGATTGAAGTGTACCAGAGTCAACTTTAGAGTCTCTCTGCTAGCTTATCCTTGGAAGCTTTACTATTTCTTAACCCCCTTAACTATAATACCTCACTTTGACCCATTTGCTGAAGAAGTCAATTGAAATTGCTCTAACAAAATGATGAAGTGATCAAAGTGTCAGATTTTTCCTATTGGCACCGTGGTTTCTACCCTATATTGTTAAAGCTGCTTGTTCACAGATGTGAAGAAATATGGAAGTTTACGCTTAATCTCTTTGAAACTGTATAACAAATGTGCTGTTGTATGATACTCATTGGAGAATAGCCATTGGAGGCAAAAACATTTCAAACTTTAGTTTTTAGAGTTTTTTTCATACTGTGATGTGTATTTAATTCGTAAAGTGTTGCAACGGTTTTGTGATCTACCGCATATAGACTGTACATACTAAGATGTAATGATGCTTCCTGATTATATTATGCTTTCAATTATATAATGTATATCAAACAACAGTTCAAAAACTGTATTGTTTCAACATCTTTTTATTTTGACTTTCAAACTCTCTCATCTGTGACCTGAGGAAATTAATTTTTTTCATGCTATATATTGACGTCTTGCTGTTGTTTTCAATTTTCCAACAGTCATAAATTCCCTTAAGAGAGAATAGGTTAAAAAAAGATTGTGTTTGTCATTTGTGGCTATTTTTAGAAAGCTATGGGCATATTGACGGTGCATTTCAAGACAATAACAAGTCCTTCACTTTTGTGAAGGAGTTCCTATAGTCTTGTATTGAACCCTTGATATCCAGTAGCAATAGTCACATTCTCTAAGAAAGCTTTTTGATTATTTAAGTAATCTTCACAGTCACAATATAATGTCACAAAGCATCACAAAAAATTCCATATATTAATCACTACTCAAATATGTATGCTAAATGATATATTTATTAATTTAATTTATCTCTCCAAATTCTCACTTATACAATTGACAAACAAGACTTAAGGTAGAATACCATAATCCACTATTTTGGGACTATTTCTTCTGTCGGATTAATGTGTTTGTTCTCGGTACATATTTGTCGGCGCCGGAATTAGTTGGTTTACACCAAAAAGATCCAACCATGACAAATATATACCAAAAAACAACGGAAGAAATCCAACAATAGGGTTTCAAAATGGGGGATTAAGTGTATTCTACCTAAAAATGTGATCATTTGTGGCCTTTTTTTTTTGGCTGGTTTGTTTTGCTATCATTTGATTTCATGGTCAGTTTTATTTGAGAAACTTTCTCTAGTGTAATCATCGATTTGGCCGCTGGGGTCTAATTTTAGAAAATTACCCAGCATTCAAGGGTTCTAAGTATTTTAGAGTCCTTGAACTTTCACCAATGTATACAGGTTTATATGTTATAATACCCTATCCCATACTAATCTCTGTTGATATATAACTAGCATATACAGAATAATTGTGACACATGTTGGGTAAGCCTTTCTGGTGGATGTTGTCTGTTTTTTTGTCTTCTTTATTTTTTCTTCTTCATTGTCGCCTTTTCATCTCTTTACTTTTCTTTATTTCGTATTAGATTATTGTGGATTAAACCAAGACTTGCTCTGTTGGCACTCAACGTGTGAACTTTTATGCCGAAGATGAGCTTCTGAACTCAATAATTCAACCAGTAAAGGACCTGTGTGAACAACAAAGTCCTAACCTCTTACCTTCAAAAGGAGCTTCATGTATTCTGAATCTTTGTGACAAAAGGACAAACGGAGAATGTCTACCTTTTTGTAACTAGAATTCCATCTGAATTTATATTCCTCATGCTTTTTGTTGTTGTTTACATCTGCTTCCAAATTTTTTAAGTGATAAAGAAATATCCTGATGATTTTCTTACATCTTACCTTCTTAAGCAGATATTTTGAATCATTGTGACAAACCGTAAATGAATAATTAATATTTTTGTTACAACGAACCTTTCTGAATCTATTATCCTCATGGTTTATGTTGTTGTCTACTCCTGCTTCCAATTTTGACCTGTCTCTAAGTTTTTCCATAAGAGAGTATAGGTGATATAGAATCATCCAGAGAAAAGTTTCTGCATGACTAGCCACTTGTGTTAAACTGTCACCTTGGGGGTGGGGGCTTGGACGATGTAGAGACGGCGTCACGCCAGCGTCACACCTTCAAAAAAGGCATTCCAATCATACTCAGAGTGTCTCATAGATGCAAAATGGCAGTTGTAATAGTATGCTTAGTACATGTACTTGTTTGATAGCTTCCTTGTAATGTTCTTTCCATGTTGTGTGTTTTATTGCTCTGTTTAGAAATTTCTTACAGGTTCAAATATACAAAAGACCATTATGAATTATAGCAATAGTTACTTCTACTGTAGAACAAATAAAGGGTTAAAGAAAGAACGTATGCTAAACAAGAAGAATGATTGAACTACTAGCAAAAATAAACACATACTAAGATTTGTACTATAAGACACCATACTGGCTTGTTGGTAATATTGTTTTGGAATGGTCTCTCAAGGCTGAACTGGCTTCATTCAAGTGTCCCTGGCAAGACACTTCAGAGCCCTAACCTATTTCTTGTGAATCCAAAAAGCTGTTACATATGTAAAGAATTGTAGACATGGGTAACGTTTAAGTAAGCAGTTTATGCTTAGGCTTTGTGTATGTCTAAAACTACAATTCCCCTTATTTCAATTTTGGGCGAAGCAATATTGCAAAGTAACACATCATTGGAAGGGTCTCTCCGAGAGATGCTTCCAATGACATTTCATATTGCAATATTGTACTTTCATTGAAGATACAACCCATATGTATCAGTTATGACTTGCGCACATATTTTCCTTAAGTTGTTTAGCAAACCGTACCTTGGTTTTAAACCCCTGAAAAGTGTTCATTTAAACATGGGGGTTTAGGAAAGAAATGGCACGATTTGAAAAAGATAGATGGCCCTAACTGAATGTTTGAAACCCATAACTAATAATAATGAAGGAGGAAATTATGTATCTACAGTGAACCCTCGTTTATCCGAACATGTCCGTTCTCAACAAACTGTCCGGTTTACCGAATAATCCGGACTTATGAAGCAGAGCATGTTCTTATTCACATTAAGACATAAACGGTCTGTATGAGCGGTATATACTTATAACCCTTTAGCAAACGCCAAATTGTCGACCGTCCCAAATTGAAAGAGTTTGCAGAAGACATATCAAAACATGATGAACTTCAAAGATAATCTTCTGATATGGCAGAAAACATTTTGGGAAAAGAAGAAATTGCTCGTCACGAGCAATTTCTCCTTTACCCACAATGTTTTCAAAAGTCATCTGCAACAAACTGGTCCAATAATTCCGTTCCCTTACAATTTCATTCGGATTGCGAGACATCCGGATAATCGGGGTCCGGATAAACGAGGGTTCACTGTAATTATTTCCCAATGAAGTTTGTAATCTTGGTATAGAAGTTGTTTTTTAATCTATGCACTTATTAGAGGATATTTTAATATCTTGGAAACATTGACTACACTTTTATGTATATATTGCACATTTTGTCTGCCATTTTTCAGGGAGTGCTACCTTCCTTTTGATACTTCAAATATCTTTTTTCAACATATGAAATCACAAAATCTTACTTATTTGCTTTGCTTTATCCATTATTTCCTATGCACCCCTCTTTCAAATGAATTGTGCATCATTGAGCAAATGACAAACAATCAATTAGACACAGTATTATTAACTTGTTTTCCCTTGGTAATCTATTGCCATTCCAACTTGAAAGCGCTTTTCATATTATGTTGGGTAGAAACCATTGTGACCAATTGAGAAATTGCTTGTTACAAGCAATTTCTCAATTGGTCACAATGGTTTCTCAAAGTTTTCAGCTGTAGATGTGGTGAGATAATAATTATGGAGTAAAAGGGAACAGAGAAAGGGATTTTTTTTAATACTTTGTTCTTTTATTTTAAGCTAGCTTATTAACTATAAATTTATTGCTGTGGCGATTTTGCGTACATGCTTATATGTATCTCATGCATTGTTTTGTACATGTACCGTATATACTCGACTATAAGACGCATTTTTTTACATAGATTTTGGATAACAAAGTGGGGGGTGCGTCTTATAAGCAAAGTCAATCAACATCACGTAATTTTTCAGCGTCATTTTTGTTTATTTTACCTTTCCCTAAAGAGATTTGCAGGTTTGTTTACTTTTGTCCAACATGTTGCAAATGGCGGCCTTGTAAGTAAGGGAAGTAACTAGGATAGTTGGGGATATATACCGGTACAACTTAGGTACGGTAAATGAGTATTTTTCAAAATGAGAAGATTGGTAGAATATACCAGTTAGTAGTTAAATTTATCATATCTTCTTATCTGTCAAGGTTTCCGTGACTATGGAAGGTCTGGACATTAAAACGGCTCTGACTTCCTAGGTGCATAAAATAACACTTACCATGTGTTTATAACACCGGATGTCAAACTGTGATGTACCTCGTAAAAACAGCGATAAGGGTCATTATCTGACAGTTTGACATTATGCAATTTGATTAAACTAACAACTGTGTTTTTAGCACCTTCCAATTTGCTGGATTGTCACGGTCTGATTGGATTATGATAATTATAGATAATTCTCCCGGATTAAACCGGATCATACCGGTCTTCCCTATTCCAACCCTCTAAAACTGAGGTAAATTTCACGACGACGTAGTAATGGATCGCTTGAATATACAAAGCGGATTGAGTTTTAACACAACCGTAAAGTGGCCTGGTGACGTAAATGGGCTTAGGGTTAGGGTTAGGGTTAGGGATTATGTTTTTATAAATAATATCTTTTTTTTTTCATTTATATCTTTCATTGTTTCACATAAGATTTCTTATGATGCAAAGTATTGAATTTCATTCTGAGGAAGATTTAGATCTATATAATACAATGTCGCAAACGTTGTCGCAAATATGCGTCAAAACTCTATCCATTTCGTCGTCATAATTTCGATCCATTACTAGCTCAACCTAAATTTCACCACCTGTCAAAATAAAACTAGAGTGAAATCGTGAGTTGCTTTTTTACTACAGCTAAAATAGATTAATGATGAAGATTGACAGAATATTTTTGAATTAGTTGCTTATTAAAAATCATCGTATCCCTAGATATCAAATAAAGTGGGAAGACAACGTTACAGTTGACAAAACCCTTGCATCATTCATCGGTGTATGATCAATCTGTACGATCATCAAAAAGTAGATGCGACTTATAGTCAAGTCAACGCTGAATTCCCCTAATCTTAGATCAAAGTAGGGGGTGCGTCTTATAGGCAAGGGCGACTTATAGTCGAGTATATACGGTAGATGTATTGATGTTGCTTTTAATTTGAATGACTTTCATAATTAGAATGGACGTAATGCTGGTTGACATGGATTAACCGGTTATTTGTATGTCAATAAATTGATGATCTTATTGCCATTAGATGATTGATTACCAGTATATCATTATGAGTAAGGGAGGTAATTCCTAGTATCCCAAGTGCACAAGCAAGAATGGGAGAATTATCTCCCTTGAAAGTGATATTGAATATCTCACAGCACACAGTCAACAAACAAATTTTCTTCATGTATATAAGTTAAATGTAGACTTTCTTGTAAACATTGATTCCAATGAACCTATTTTACCATTTGACCACTTATTTCATTGTTTCAATCACCACACACTTGAATTGTGACATCATAATGTCATTTTGTAGCCAGGAGATACCATAGGGGTCTTTATTTATCTTAAGGTCAGTACTACGTAAAATACAGTACCATGTAAAAATACTGTACCTTGTATATTATGAGATTCAGGTTAATGATCTCCCAAAATAAAGGGTATAGAAAGAAGTTCCCAAAAGAAGTTCTCTTCTTTAGTTCTGGATAGTGACTGGAATTCTATGTAACTTTCAATGTTTAATTAAAGGTTGTTTTATTGGGTCTCCAACTTAAGTAGACCTTTGCTTTTGTGAACTTCCTATAGCGTTGCATTGAATCCTCGACAAATTGATGATATTTCTTTCACAGAAGCGGTAAATTTGAATTTTTATGAAAGTTTACCTCCGGTTTTCATTCATCCCTGATAAGTAAGGTATAGCAATATAACTGAAATTATACTGATGCAATGCAAAAACCAATAAAATAAAACACTTTTATTTCTTTCAGAATACTTTATTTTACGACACATGGTGGGTTGAGCAGCATGTATTTTTAACATGGCTGAGTGCTTTTCTCATGCTGTGTGCATATTTTTTACCACCTAAATATCTCGACCTCATGCACAAATGTGCCCAGCATTTAGGCCGATGGCAAAAAGTGGAAGGAAGACACGCCCACATCCCTTATAATGCGTAAGTAGTTTAGTTTTACAGGTGCTTGTTCACAGATGTGAGGAAATTTGGAAGTTAAAAATAACTTTCTTTAAAACTAAAATAAAACATTCTGCCAACTCTGATTTTGAAAGATTGAAAAAAAAGAATTGCACAAGATGATGTTTTCTGATCTTTATAATATTTTCATGATTTTCCTTTATAAATGCCATTGCCTGCTCTAAAATTCGACTGGTCACCAAATTCCAAATAGGGGAATGGGTAAACCTTTACCCCATGACACCTCACATGCTGCATCTACTGTATATGTTCAGAAACCAACTTCTCCATTACCCGTAATTAGGGACCTTTGTGGCCAAGTGGTAAGATTACAGATCTTTGAATCACAGCCCCTCTTGGCTGGTGACAGCATTTAGATTTTTAATGAGAGGCAGCCTTCTGGGTAACTGATGGAATGTATGTACGGATGATTCTAACTGGCTTGACAAGCCTTTATGGGCAGTTGAGAATGGAGTCTTCCTCCATTGTTAAGAGTCTGTTATCGCAACATAACTGAAATACGATTAATGCAAATAAAACCCATATCAACATATTCTACCTAATTTTGATAATGAAAATATATAGTTTTCATTCTTTTTTTGTTGATGTCTGCTTTTGAATTTGACCATTCACGCAATCCATTACAAGGGAAACAGATACTGTAATTTCTTGTTTTTATTTTCCCCCAGATGGTCGGAGTTACAAGTCTGGCCCCAAGGTGCCCTAGTGAAACATGTGCGAGGCCTTTTTAAAGCGGAAGGCGTAAATATCACTGCAGAGCCAGGCAACAGTATGCATGGCAGGTTTTATGTAAGTTTTTTTTTAAGTAGGGGGTCAATAATAAATTATAATTGTTTTTTTTTATCTGTTTTACTTGAAATCACAAGGCGGCAGTGAGGGCATTTGGATTTTCGTAAGAGACAGTCTCCCAACTGACTTACTGCATGCCAATGGTTCTACCCGGCCTGACCAGACCTTATTCTTACAATCTGTCAAGTGTCATTAAAAGTCGGGCATCACAACATTACTGAAATAATGTCGACGCGAAGTAAAAACCCCAAAAATAATCATTTTGACTGCAGAAGAATTTCGAAACCACTGTGGAAAGAAAAAATAATAATTGCTCTTGCAAGCTTTTTTTTCATGGTTTTATTCATTTTTTTGGTCACAGCAGATGTGTAGAGTGTTTAAACCTTTACCAAACGTCAAACTTTCGACTGTCCCCAATTGAATGAGTTTGCAGACGACATTTCAAAATGTGATGAAAATGGAAAGTTATCTTCTGATAGGGTAGAAAACATTGTGGGAAAAGGAGAAGTTGCTCGTTAAGAGCAATTTTTCCTTTTCCAACAATGTTTTCCTGAGTTGCCTGCAACTAACTGGTCAAATGTGGTTATTGTTTGGTAATGGATTAAAGTAATGAATGAAGTTCGAACCATAAAAGCCATCTCTGATAGAGTAGAAAACATTGTTGGGAAAGGAGAACTTGCTC
Source organism: Cerastoderma edule (assembly GCA_947846245.1). Classification (NCBI taxonomy): domain Eukaryota; kingdom Metazoa; phylum Mollusca; class Bivalvia; order Cardiida; family Cardiidae; genus Cerastoderma; species Cerastoderma edule. Next base: position 22,219,482 of record OX401407.1, on the reverse strand, counting down.
GTTAAGAGCAATTTTTCTTTTTCCTTTTCGGAGAAATTGCTCAATAAGAGCAATTTTACTTTTCCCACATTGTTTTCCAGAGTCCTCTGCAACAAAGTGGTCAAATGTTGTTTTTGTTTAATGGGTTAAAAACCCTAGATATATGTCAAATAGCTGCATGTTGCTCCGCACAATTATTTCCGGGGGAGCTTGAATACCCAGACCCGTCCTTGAAAAGGATCAGATTGATGATAGGGAATGCTTATTTTGTCACAATGATTGTAAATTGGGCAGTATTATAGAATGAAAAGAGATATCACTTTTAAGATTGGTGCAACAAATGTACCTGTAAAACTGACTACTGAAGGTCAAGAATAACAACAGACAATATTTAAATTATAAAGTACATTGTACATGTATAGAAAAACTCATCTAAAATTTAGTTTTCTGGAAGAAACCAATGTGACTAAATGGATGATTTGCTCATTATTCTCTTAGTTTCTTCAGACTTCTGCAGCAGATACATTAACCCTTTACCAAACCCCAAATTTTCGACTGTCCCAAATTGAAAGAGTTTGCAAACAACATTTCAAAATGTGATGAAATTGAAAAACAATCTGCTGCTAGGGCAGAAAACATTGTGTGAAAAGGAGTAATTGCTTGTTAGGAGCAATTTCTCCTTTTTCCACAATGCTTTCCAGATTCGTCTGCAATAAACTGGTCAAATGTGGTTATTGTTTGGTAATGGGTTAAAGCAAAGTTTTTTAGACTAAGGGGCAGGGCTTATTTACGTTATATAACAGACTCCCATAAAAGGCACCTCCCAACTGGAAATTTCTTTAATATCATGCAGTTTTCTCAAAGATTTGGTCATACCAGCTTTTTGGCTTCCTAATTCAGCAATTTTAATGATAGAATTTCCCAAATTCATCAGGCTTGGGTCTCTTCCCAATTTAATGAAGAAAAAAACCTGAGGGGTAAAGCTCCAAAATCTGATTTGTTCTCTTTCCAGTTTTTATTTCATCGTCCATTGCTGGTACTCAATTGGATGCTGATCCAGACCTGCGTGCTCGTCGCGTACCAGTTTTTCTGTCTCCTACAGTGTAGTGACTGGAGCCATATCATTTGCATGGCCCTGGTATTGTTCTGTAACTACTACACACTCTTCAAGCTACTCCGCGACAGAATTATCCTCTCAAAGACCTACAAAGATGATGATGTTTGTCAAGGGTGATCATTTACTGCTAATTAAGAGCTAATTGATGCTTCTCAGTATTGGTTTAAAATGTCTTTAATATTCAATTATTGACAAGAGCTAAGAAATGTTTGTGAATGATGGTCTACAATGTTTTCAATATTAAGTTCATGACAAGAGCTTTTTAATGTTTGTCAGGTGGCCTAGTGGTCTGAGTACTGAACTTCAAATTACATGGCCCTCTCTGGGTGGATTCAAATCCCCATGAATGCATTTTGATTTTCATGAGAGGAAGTCTCCCATCTAGCTTATGGAGTGCCAATGGTTCTACCTGGCTTGACCTGCCCTAATAGGCAGTTGAGTATGGGATCTTCCTCCATCATTCAGGTCGGGTATCACAACATAACAGCAATAATATTGACAATATGTAAAACCCTATATAAATAAGTAAATGTTTGTCATTGATGGTCTACAATGTCTTTGATATTCAATTATTGACAAGCACTAATAAGTGTGTTTCAGTGACTCCTTGCAATGAATTGCATAAACAAACAGCTCGATAGAAGCGATTGATATTTGAAGATTTGGTACAAGTTTATTGTTAATTCCTCAATTTTCTTAAAGACTAAAGCTGTTTGTTTACAGATGCTAGGAAATGTGGAAGATTAAACTTAATTTCTTTAAAATTGTACAACATCAGTCTATACTGTTGTATGATACAAGTTTTAGAGCCTGTACATAGTGAATTAATATGAATCCAAATCCAAAAGCATTTGAATGGTTTTGAATTCAATTATTTATAGACTGTACATAGTTAGATACAGCAAAGTTTCCTGAATTCATTATGTGTTAAATACCTACTTTTGAGCCTATTTCATACAACAATAGATAAACAATTGTTTTAACGACATTTCACTTTCACTTTCAAATTTTCTCTTATGTGAACAAGCAGCTTTTATGTTATCTTGTGCTTAAACCTTCAAAGATTTGTGACTGGGAAATCCGCAATATCCAACCAAGTAATGTGATTTATGTTGCATCAATGACAATCCTTGTTTTTGTACATTTTTCTTCACTTTTAATGTTGAAAGGCACAATATTGTGAGAAAACATTTAATTGCTTTAGACTCAGACCCAGGTAGACTTTGTCTCCCTGTCAACATTTTGTTTAAAAACATTTATTTTGTTACTTATTCGGAGTCTCTTGTGAAATTATTCTGAGGGAGTGCAGACAAATATTCAATTATAATTGTTTTTGTGAGGAAAATCCACGGGGCAAATTCTCATTTGGATTTTTGCTTTTATATTGTAGAAATCATTTAATTTCTTAGGGATACATACTTGTCATGATGTACAAAATAAAAGAAATATGTCAAAAGACATCAAAAAGTGTTTGGCTTTGTTCTTCATTTAGCCCACATAAGAATTTTAGAATTCATTGGTAACACTACAAAATGACACCTGAAGAACCACATGGTAAGGTAGCAGCCTAGTGGTTAAAGTAATGAATTAATCATTAAGGTTGTCTTAGCATGTGGTTCAAACCAGACCAGCGGCAGATGAGGTAGTGAACAAACAGAATGCTGATGATTCTACCCACTGCCACCAGCCTATAAAGTAAGGGAAGGGTCCTGCATTGAGCAGTGCATAAGGTTGTTGTCTTAACACTTGCGGTCCCAGGTTCAAGACCCAACAGTACCTATGGTTTTGAAACTTTAATTTCACAAAGATTGTGACGGAAGCTTGAAACTTATTGAATTCACTCTCGATGGCTGTTTCCTGGGTACATGACCAGTACTTAGGCTGATTTGTGGGCTAGTCCAAGGGGGGATTGAACCCAGTACCTTCGGTACAAGAGTATGATTCTTTACCATTCCACCACTGTCACCCACTTCTGGTTTAGTGCTTTCAACCAATCACCAAACAATAACATCATTTGACCAGTTTGTTGCAGATGACTTTGGAAATCATTGTTGGAAAAGGAAAATTTTAAATCGTTTTTTTTTTCTTTTCCCACAATGTTTTCTGACCTATCAGAAGATTTTAGAATGTCGTCTGCAAACTTTCAATTTGGGACAGTAAAAAAATTTGGCGTTTGGTAAACAGTTAATATCTTTTGGTAAGATTCTTCAGAGCCCTAGACTTGTACTGGTGGATTCAGAAAATTCTTAACAAAACTGAAAAATTGTTAACACTGTAAAACCTAAGATAAACAAAAAATTAAGGGGTCTTCTTTTATCCATGACAAACTGGGCATCGCAATATCACTGAAGATTTGTTGATGTGATGTAAAAACTCACACAAGTAACGTTGAAAGCAATCAGTCAGCAAAGACGAGCATTGTGTTACGTAACTGCGTCACTCTCCACAGCATAGCAACAATCAATAAGGACAAGATCTAACCACTGCGTTATAGAGAAGACACTCTAGCTCTAAGATTGTGGTCTTGGAATCTCATTTCAGCAAACTGGGATTAAATCCCCACAGGGAACTATAAATCCAAAGTGGATATTTCTAGCTTTGCTTTGTTGCAGATATTGTTCGTAAGAATTGCTTTTGAATATTTGGTCGCAACCATTTTGACATAAAAAAATTGAAAACTCATTTGGAGGAATTCATGTTTTATGTGGTGTAGTTGCTAAGTCTCCAGTAACAGATGTGTTAAAGTGAGTTATTCTGAAATAAGGGGTTAATATGATAAAAGAAGTCTTATTATCTAAACATCAACATCAGTCTGGTTTTAATTATTTCACACAACAAAAAATAAAATCAATATGCTTAAGAAATGAGCATGAAAAACAGAAATGCTTTCTAGTCCGGCAGATAAATAGCGATTTCTTGGATAAGCGTGCAATAGTTTCTATAGAAAATGTTTTGGCATTTTTATGTCGCTCAGACATTGTAGATCACAAATCTGCATGATGACACCCTGTCACCCTTGAGCATTTCCGTAAAAACAAGATGGCGGACAAAATGGCCGCCGAAAATTAAAAAATGGATAATTTGAAGATTAAGTTTTTATTCAGAATAATTGTAATGCCACAAATGCAATAAAATTTACAAAACAAGTAACATGATACCTAGCACTAACAATGCAATAAATTATGTGGTCTTAATTGGTAATAAACATGATTATATGGCCGCCGATGTCACTGAAATTGGACGAATTTCGACACATTTTCAGGTTTATTTCTGTTCAAACTTGGTTGGTTTGTTGTTCTGTGATATAGATGGTGTATGGTTTACCAAACGAGTGTGTTAACGAGTCCGGTCAATGAATCACAATTTGAAGGTCTCATGATGAACTATACATCGAAATCAATTATTCGACAATTTGCTCTATTCATTGCAACAGAAACCCTCTCCACAACAAGTACAGAAAACGTACACGATAATCGAGAATTGTTACAACGGCAACGCAACTGGACACGGCATTAGAGTATCACATGAACTCCGTGACAATGTTAGTATTCCTGGTGGGCCATCTGTACTTCTGTAGGAACCATAATGGGAAGGAATGACTTTGTTTCTTTGTTTTTGGTCCATCGGTATTCCAATGGAACAAGCTGTGGTGGATCAGCGTCAACTGTATGCTTCCAAACACAGGTCTGATAATGTGCTCATTTCACATCTCTTTGACGATTCTGTTGTTGGGGGAAGTGTCTGAAGTTTTGGGGCCAATGCTGGCCAATGCCCTACCTTCTTCGCCCATGCTGCAAATCTTATGTTGGATATTGTTTCTTTACCGTAAATTCCATAGCATGAAGCCATAAATAATATTGATTTGTCTACAATAGTCTGTAAGGCAGCTGTTTCATCATCTTATGATGTAAGAGGACACCTTCCAGATTTCATGACTTTAAAAAGTCCCTTTGCCAATACCGTGACATGCTACAGTGTCACATCCAGATAAGGCGTGTGCTCCTAGTAAGTAAGGGAGGATGCCCTTGTTTACATTAACTGTTGCTTTTATGCCAACCACTGCACGGCAATGATGTTGTGATTCCATTATCACTTTTACGGCAATTTGATTCATCATGAAGTGATAAAGTAATAATACGAGCACATCTGTATCATCCCAAATGCTGGCAATGCCACTGTCCGTCTAATGCGTGATAATGACCATTTGCTGAGCAAGAATATTTTCAACTTCCTCGTTTGATGTGAGCATATCTTGACGTCTTATGCTTACGTTTACCTCTAGGGGCACATCATCTTCTTTGGTCATGACGAGTTTGAGGTGAACCCAATTGAGAAATGATGTGTTTGCTGACAAGTCTTAGCCAATCAATGCAATAAACTGCTCATTGTTCTCTAGAACATTAAGTGGCGGAAGTTTCTTGACTGTGGCGATCTGGTGCATCTGACAGGATTTCCCTCTTTGCAGTGCTTTTGTCTCTCCTTTAATGCTAAAATCTCTAGCAAAGGCAAGGTATAAATTGTCTTGATATAATTTTCGCTCAATGTATTTTCTAAATTTGGTTATGTAATCTTGAAGGGTCCCATTTGCGGGAATGCCAGTATTGTATAAAACTGCAGACCTATCAACTACAACATGCTAAGTTTGCTTTAATGAATGTTCAGTTTGGTTTAATGAATGTCGTGCTGATGTTTCAACATGTTAATTTCTTTTTCGGTTGTGATTTTGCTTTTGATCGCTTTCAGATCTTTTCTTCCTGCACTATCTTGGCTTTCGATTCTTACGTGTGTATTACCGCCCAATCAGTTCTCTCTACATCACTGAGAAATTCGATGTCCTGCTCGATTTGACTGCATATGTTTAAACTCAAAGCCCAGACCTTTATTGTTTCTGATTTTAAAGTAATCCCAAATGATCCAAGAGGCACTGTGGCCGTACCGCATGAATGTTTCTATAAACATGTCAATCTCTACCAGAGTAAATTGGTTCCCGCTACGCTCACACATTTATCCGGGGAGTAGTATCCGAGGGACGATAACTCTGCATAAGAGATTGTAAACATGTCAGACCAAATACCTTTCCATAATCCAGACATGTTCATCATAACCTGCTCCCTTTTCAGGAACCTTTTCTCGACAGCTAACGAGAGCAATACGCGGACACACAATCTCTATGCACATAAATAGTGAGTTTCGGATCTTTACATCCTTTCTTCTAGGGAATTGAACAGTTTGTCATCATACTGTTTGCTATATTGAATAATTGTATGTATTCGATCAGATCTAGCAATTGACAAGTTTCCTTTTGTATGACTATAACATGTATATATGGAATAGACATTCGTCTGTCATAATTCTTAATGGCTAATAAGAGATAAAAATAATATTCGCTTAAACCTTTATAAAACGGCCACTTTGAAACAGAACATGGCTAGCTGTAAAAATAGGTGATAACTTATTACAAGGGGCTATACATAAAACTCCTACCTAATCTTAGCTTCCTTTATTATGCGGTCAACTCTATTTAATATGTTAGATTTAGTTTATCTTTAAAGCTGCTGTTTAAGACAGGTTTTACTGTATCCATGATTAGTTGTAATAAGGGGGACAACTTCTCTAATTCAAGTTGAATTATGAAATGCTATTCTGAGTGAGCCATTATGTACTGCATTAACTGATCCGAGATGACATGGTGCGCTTTATTGTAGATGAAGATTGCTAAAGCAAACTATAATATATAAAATTTCAACATACAAGATTTTTCAATGTGTTCAGTAAACTTTACAGTTTGATCAATTATGTACTAGTATACACTACATGTATTTTATAACTGTCTCCATAAGACTTAGACGATGTAATTTCATAACAGACACATATTTTTAATCAATCAGAAGTAATTGGTTCACCTATTTAACGGAATACTGCACTGATAAGTTTTTCACAATTATATAAATGGTATGATGCTGAATCAAGGGAAGTAACTTTATAATAGATAAATTGCTGATTTAAGGGAAGCAATTCTTTCATTACTTTGAGACTGACGAGAAAAAAGAATGTTACCTTCAAATTTATGTTTCCAAATTATGCTTGTAGAATTGAAATGAACAGTATAAATGTCCAAAATTGGGCTCTAAGAGATAAAATTCTGGTTACATATTTTGTTCATAATGTATATCCCCTATATTTAGCGAAATTTTCCGTATAATTAAATTCTTAAAAAATTAACTAAAAATCCAAAAGTGATTCCACATCTTAAGATTTTGTAGATGTGTTATCATTTGGACATATTTATAATCATTTTGCATGAGAAAATCGATGATAAAATCCATCATATAACCAGATTTTATTCCCAACATGATATTTGGCGGCCATCTTGGACGCCATCTTGAATTATGAGAAATGCTCAAGGGTGACAAGATGTCATCATGCAGATTCTGCTTTAGTAACACCCTGACATCAATAAAATGCAAAAATATTTTCTATAGAAGACATTGCACGCTTCATCGAATTATCTGCCGGACTATTCTCTTTGATACTTGGTAGAAACCATTGTAACAAAAATATGAATTGCTCATTAAGAGAAATTGAGCATTTTGTCACAATGGTTCTTGTTTTCTTATAGAGCGATGTATTGTGGAGTGAAGGTTTAATTTTAACCCTTATAGTGCTGAAACCGACTTCATGCTTATGCAAACAGGTTGGATCGAGGCCAGCTGCCAACAAAATTGGCTGCTGGCCTGTGATCTAACCTATTTGCTACTCTGAGTATCTTTCCTCATCAAAATAAAGCAGATATTTAAGGGTTTCGAAAGCAGACGGCACATAAATCTATTTTTAGAAAGTTACCCAGCATTTTAAGGGTTAAGGAGCATACATGTAACAAATAGGCAACATAATTCCTTGTGAGAGTCTTGACCTCTAGTTTTCTAGGGGTAGTCAAGAACATGGTTCATTTCTAGGGGTAGTAAGGAACAAGGATCATTTCTAGGGGTAGTCAAGAACACAGTTCATTGCTAGGGGTAGTAAGGAAAAAGGATCATTTCTAGGGGTAGTAAAGAACACGGTTCATTTCTAGGGGAAGTAAAGAACAAGGATCATTTCTAGGGGTAGTCAAGAACACGGTTCATTTCTAGGGGTAGTAAAGAACAAGGATCATTTCTAGGAGTAGTAAGGAACAAGGATCATTTCTAGGTGTATAAATGAACAAGATTCATTTCTAGGGGTAGTAAAGAACAAGTTTCATTTCTAGCCGTAGCAAGGAACAAGGTTCATTTCTAGGACTAGCAAGGAACAAGGTTCATTTCTAGAAGTAGCAAGGAACAAGGTTCATTTCTAGGGGTAGCAAGGAACAAGGTGCATTTCTAGAAGTAGCAAGGACCAAGGTTCAATAGTATTTACTCTATATCTAAAGCAAATGTTTTTATTCAAATGATATTTTTTCCATCTGCCATCCATTTATAGCTTCTTATGCCAATATAGTGTTCAAAGTCTATTGATGAAGTCATTGCAGCATGATGTATCAGTCAGTCTCTCACTGTTGATTGTAATTTTTTCCCTTCAAAGAGCTGTCAGTTCCTTGGAGAGATTATTTATTTATTCATTCATATGAGTTTTACATTATGTCAAAGTTATTTCAGTTATGTGAAGATGCCCAACGCTTAACAATGGAGGAAGACCCCATACTTAACTGTCCATAAGGGCTGGTCAAGCCGGGTAGAACCATCGGCATTCCATAAGTCAGTCAGAAGACTGCCTCTCTTAAAAATCCAAATGCCCTTGCTTGGATTTGTAACCACATGGAGAGGGGCCATATGACTTCAAGTCAACCACTAGGCCACAGAGGCCCCTTTGGGGGGGTAAATCATTCTGTACTAATATGGAAAGACCATGAGCATGGATAGATGCACAAGTTGACTGAAATTGTTGAAACTGCATACAACTCCAACCAAACACATTCGTTTAAAGTTGGATATTCTAAAATTGAGGAATGACATGTATCGTGTTTTATGCCCTATCAACAACTTTTCAGTTATCTTACTGCTTCCCTGGATCAACCAGTACTAGACTGGGGTGCTGGAGTGACTTGCCAAAGGACATTCCCACGAAACCCGAGGTGTCGGTGGGGCTAAAACCTGGGACACACCGAGATCTAAGTCCACCACCTTAACCACTGAGCCTTGCAGGACCCATTGACATTCTCAAAACCCCATTTGAATTATTGAACCCCGGAATAACCCCCCGCCAGAATACACCCTCGAAGGAATAAACCCGCGCCGGAATAAACCCCATCCTAAAACGTCATAGTGGAAGAAACCCCCACTCACTGTTTGCATACATGAAAGAAACCCCCATCCATAGTGGAATAAGCCCCCATCCCAACTTTTATCCATACTATAAGCCAACCATTGACACATTATTCCATCCGGAATTTTCCCAGTTAGAGCAATAATCAACATATTGAATAATCCAAGTTGATCAAATGATCAAACATGCTCACCATAGTTTCTCACCATGATAGCACTATTGAGATAATTGACACATTTGAAAAACAGTTAAAGTGCGAATGATTATTAATGAGGACTTAAATAGACAACAACATATTAATAAATATTGATATCTATTTATATAAGAAAGGTAATTATCGTAGCTATCGAATTAACGCTTCATCAAAACAAACATATTTTTCACAATAATATTCCCAATAGATATGAGTGGGGGTTTCTTCCGCATATGCAAAATATGAGTGGGGGTTTCTTCCGCATATGCAAAATATGAGTGGGGGTTTCTTCCGCATATACAAAATATGAGTGGGGGTTTATTCCGCTGTGCTTTTTTTATGGTGGGGGTTTATTCCGGCGTGTTTTTTCTCCGTACACCTAATTATCATATTATTACTATATGTATGAAGTGGTTTCTTCAATCAAATATTCTATGTGTTGGTTATGATATTGTTGGCAGTCGTTGGTAAACTCTCTAATAGACGAAAACTGTAGTGGTTGGCCTAAAAGTGCTTTTGGAGTAGCATCGTGTATCTGAAATAAACAAGAGTAAGGATTTGAAAAATCTTGATGTACCTTCCTTCATATAATCTTTCCATTTAACAGACAATTAGCCGAAGGTATATAATAAACCATTGTGATAAAAAGATGAATTGATATGTTAATCCTGCTCCACAGGTGTATAAAACCCTTAATCTATTTATATTGCCTCCCTTTACCTCATCTGCTGCCCAAGACTAGAATCACTGTGACCAAAATTTTCTAATTAGCAAATTTTCATTTGGTCACAGTGGTTTCTATTAATAAATATAAAAATATAAAGATGCATTTTCTCTTGCAATTTCTTTTTCTACTTATATTCCTTTCACTTGGACCAGTCACGGTCATGAGGTTTTCTGCTGTTTCTGAAGATTATTTTTCAATTTCATCATATTTTGAAATATCGTCTGCAAAATCTTTCAATTTGGGCCAGCCCAAAGTTTGTTGTTTGGGAAAGGGTTAAGTAATGATATATCTGGTTTCCTTTATGCCAACATGGTTAAATACTTGTTATAGTGTTATCATTTCACATTTGCATGTATTTTTTCTGACAAACACTTGGATTTGGTATATCTACATTGTTTAGTGCATTGTTACCCACTTGATTCAACTACTCAAATCGTTATTATTCAAACGGATCAGTGGGTTATGTTAGGGGATGAAGGGTACTGCATGGCCCAGTGGTTAAGGTGTAGGACTTGTGACACGTCAGGTCCTGGGTTCAATCCTCACCAGCAGCACTGAGATTTTTCATGTGAGCGTCCTTTAGCGGGAGACTTCAGAGCTCTGTCTAGTACTGGAGAAATCCAGGAAAGCCGTATAACAAGTGTTACATGTAAACTGTGGACAGGGCATTAAACCCATCTGAATCAACAAACAAATAAAGCCTAAAATTTTCCCATAAAAAAAATTACCTTTGCTATCACATAATCCCCTGGTTCGGGCTTCTTTAAAGCGCCCTGATGTGAAATTTCAATTTTGGGTAAGGCAACTGCAATCCCTCCATCATTTCTACCCAATATCTGGGATCTATTGTTTTCCTGGAAAACAGTTTAAACTTATACTTAAGTCATTACCGGTACGCCTATCCCACAAATAATAAAAAATAAATTGGGCCGCGTCACGCGAAAAGGGGCACTCGTACATAAATAAAAACCGCTGACTCAGCTCTTTCTTAGCGCTATTATTCCAGCATCTAGTCACGACAGTTATCATTTGTATGTATTTAATGGTAGAACTTGATGTCCTCTAAGATGGCAAACAGTGTAACCCCAGACCAGCCGCCACGTCAGTGATGTGGCGGCTGGTCTGTGGCTACACTGTTTGCTATGTCCGAGTGCCCCTTTTCCCGTGACGTGGCCCATTTATCTATTTATGAGTTTTACATAGCATCAACATTACTTAAGTTACGTTGCAATGCCCCAATTTTAATGGTGGAGGAAGAACCCATACTTTACTGCCAATAAAAGCTGATCAAGTCAGGTAGAACCATCGGCATTCCCTGAGTCAGTCTGGAGACTACCTCTCATAAAAATCCAAATGCGGTCATGGGAATTGGATCCCACGCAGAGAGAGGCCATGTGATTTCAAGTTTGGTACTATAACCACTTGGCCACGGAAGCTCCTAAGAAATCTATTTCAAATTGAGAGTTATTTTGTAATGTCCAGGGTCTTCCTCAGGATATTTTTCAGGTGCTGGGGTAATTACAGATGCATCATTAAATAAAATAAACTAAGTAAAATTTTAGGATTCTTTTGAAAACTAAAAGACAAAAAATAATGTTCCAAACAAATGTAACAAACAATGTAAAAGGCATGTTGATCAGCTTTGTGACAAATTTAAAGTGCTGTTAGCATAGCAAATTTTAAGCACATTTAGATCAATTCAGGCACTGGGTGAGTGCTTATTTTGAAATTCCGGATCTGGGTTCCCACAGCACTTAGAAGAGCTGGGGAAGACCCTGATGTCAATCCTTTCAATTTGGCCTGAGCATATAATAGAGGCTACATTACCCTTTCTATAAGCACTAAGTGGTACTGGCCTATCTGGGTTCGATTTAGCTTTTCTGCCTCACGGAGAAACGCAGTCAGGACTTCGGAACTTCTTCGCGCTTTCACGTCTTTAGGTACATCATCGACTAGTTTGTGATAAGCATTTGTTTTCTGTAACGAGTTATATAGAGGATAATCAACTCCTTTCGATTGATATCAAAATTATGTCATGAGAATGGGTTTTTATCAGGTTGAAAAAAAGTTTTTTCTAAGCGATAACAACCAATTCAAGTGACATATTTTTGATATTAATCGTATGGAGATGATTATTCTAGTGATGATATTCACTGTGACAAAATTGAAAATTGATACACTGAGAAATCTAAGTATTTCACTGATAGGAATATAACGAAACAAAATGATATATTGAATCAACGCTGGCATTTCATGACTACCTGAAATGGAAAGACAATAGTACTTGACAAAAATATATAAATATATCATTTTTATACATTGTGGACACTGTGCAATTTGTTTTAAGAGTCCCCTTCAGCAGTTAAGAGCAATTTCTCCTTTTCCCAATATGTTTTTCAGAGTTGTCTGCAACAAACTGGTCAAATGTCTTTATTGTTTGGTAATGCGTTAAAAAAAGGTTTTGCATTGATATGATTTCAACATCATTGAGTAATGCCCTTGGTAAATGCACATTTCTCTAGCCTTTGTAAAGGTAAAGCTATCAGAATTGTAACTCAATGTCTCTATACTTCAATAACTCATTTATAGTCTTTTAGCTTGGCAGTGACTTAAAATTTCTTTCTTGAATAAATAGACTCAAAGTTATTACTTTATTTCCCCAAGTGGTCAAGCAAAAGGGAGGTAACTGGGCTCTTTTAACTGCAGGATATCTAAAAATACTAGACAAAGCCTTTGTTGTGGATATTCAATACAACCGAATCATCGAGACCATTCTAATGAGTACCACCAATATAGAATTTACACCATCAATAATGAATAAAACTATTGGGATATGGCTCTAATCTAGACCTATATCTGCTTAAGTGACATACATTTAGAGATAAATGAGTTAAAAAGAGCATTTTTGACCTAATGGTTTTTCATGAGAGAAAGTCTTCTGAGGTGGACTTCTTGGATGCGTATCGTTCTACCAAGCTTGACCAGCCCTTATCGGCAATTAAGGTTTGTGTCTTTCCCCCATCATTATGAACTGGGCATCAAAACAAAACTTAAAGACTGCTAACGCAATTTAAAGCCATATTAATGAAGATTGAGTCATGATTACCTCTCTCATACTGTAAGGAAAGCAATAGACCATGCTGTATTGAACAGATTTCAGCAGCTCTAACGTGTCCAGGTGATCCTCTTCTGTCTCTCCACAAAATCCTGATATAATGTCACTTGTCAGAGAAACACCTGGGAAAATGTGAAATGATTTTACATGTACTTAAACATGTTTGCAAAAAACAACAACAGATAAATCATTGCTTGCTACGGCAAAAAAATCCAACCCAGATTTATCATTGCTTGCTAAGAAATAATACATACAAACATGAAATGACTAAACCATGTTTGTAGGGCAAAATAAAAAACAGATAAATCATTACTTGCTAGGGAAACAGATGTAAAAATTTGTAAAGCAATAACATGTCCTTTCCTTTCCCTACACAAAATCCAGATATTGAAATACATATAACCAGTGCTCTAACCACAAACGCCACTAAAACCCATGTTATAAAAGGACAGAATTGCATGTAATCTATCCTTTTGTGCATTTATTTATGTATCTATATAGGTTTTACATCGCATCAACATTATTTCAGCTATGTTGTGATGCCAAACTCTAAAGAATGGAGGAAGATCCCATACTCAACCCATACCCAACTGCCCAACTAGGCAATGGAGGCCCTATTCATTGTATCTTTATCACCTGAAGCTGATGTGTAAAAACAAGATGTAATGGAATAAAAGGTAATTTTTATAAAGGTAATTTTTATAAAATGTTAAGGATTCACATCGCATCAACAGTATTTTAGTTATATTACAATGCACAGTTCATCAAGGGTGGAGGAAGACCCCTTACCAAACTGGTAGGGCGAGTCACAAATGGCAGAACCATCAGGATCCCGTTAGTCAGCCAGGAGACTACCTCATGAATAATTCAAAATCTACCACAACAAATAACTTAAAGCCATACTTGGGCTCATTTCCACTTAAATTGTGAAAGTTCTAGAATAATTGAAAATCAACTTAACTGTACTTCCCTTTTACACAGGGATTGATACTGTTACACGTTCGCATGATGCTTATAAAAGAGTGAATACTATAAGGTTTGTTTATGATTAGTGATAAAACAAGGTCAGCCGAGAAATGTTCAGAACAAATAAAACCCAAGAAATTCTCAATTTTCAATGTTCACATTGTTAATATTGGATAAATGACAGTATATCTATTTGTTTCACGTGATTTTATTATTATGTCGTTACAAGCAATTTCTCATTTTTCCCACAGTGTTTTCCAAAGTCATTGGCAACAGAGTGGTCAAATCTGGCTATTGTTTGGTAATGGGTAAAATGAAAAATAAATAGGGTAGAGGTAACATACTTGGGATGATACTCCTAACATGCTGCACTAGTTTCAGGTAGGATTCCCTGGTGTAACCACGCCGCATGGCCTGTAGAACACTTGTACTGCCACTCTGGCACGGTAGGTGGAGTTGGTTACAGATATTCTCTCGTTCTTTAATCAAATAGAGCACCTGTAGAAAATGGTCGAAAGGAGTTACAAAGGAACACTTATTCATGTCATTTTAAAGAATACTTTTCTTTGGTTTAGTCTAATTATAACGTTATGTGCTAGATATATTTACTTGACATGGAAGGTGGAGTTGGTTACAGATATTCTCTTGTTCTTTAATCAAATAGAGCACCTATCGAAATGGTTCAAGAGGAGGACTTATCGTTGTCATTTTAATTTCTTTGGTTTACTCTAAATTGAGGGTTCAATTCAAGACTATAGTAAGTGCATCATGTTTGCGAAGCACTTACTATGTAGTCTTACAATGAACCCTCGAAATATAACATTATGCACTAAGTTTATTTACATGTAATAAGACACATTTTCAGCCAAATATAGGTTGGTATTGCTCCTTTATAATGAACTGTCAATCTAATCTATTTCCTGTAGTATTGAAAGATTTTGGTTTATGAACAAAAATTGCATCCTATATTTTTTTTTGTCATTAACAAGGGTGAGGAAATAGATCAAAGAGTAGAGAAATTTCATGGGATGTATATGTTATGATGTCCTTTAGGGGTATATAAACAAAACATTTCCTTAATAATAATTTTTCTTTGTTGCAGTATTTTCTTAAGCCTTTGTTGCCAATGCATCTAGAAACAATCGGTTAAGACTTAGTTCCACATGCATTCAGAAAACATGGATGAAGAAAATAATGACGAAATATTCAAAAGTACAATACCTCATCTGGAAAATCTTTGGGATGTGCGGCTGTAAATCGAACCCTCATCTCGGGATCTACTCTTGAAACTCTGTCCAATAGTTCACCAAACCTTCGACCCCCGTATTTTGTCTTGTAAACGGTTTTAAAGCCATCGCGAGTTTGAGTCGGATTGTCGAGGTCAGGAATCCCGTAAACCTTCGACTCGGATGTGTCTCGATAGCTATTTACATTTTGACCCAGTAAGACCACCTCTTTCACACCCTGAAGGATAGATATACAGCAAATAACTTAAAAGCATACTAGCGCTCGGAAAACTGCAACACTGGAAAATATGAGTTATAAGTTAAGCTATAATATGTTGAAACATAGCAAAAAAAATCAGGATCATGACAATATAGCGCATAAACTATTTATTATCTATTGTTCAAAGTGCTATTTTCACAAATTTGGTACCCACCAATTTAACTTCATTGTTTACATTCGAGTTTTATTTATTGGTTCCCAACATTTCTTTGCTGACCTTGTAAACAAGCCTTATAGTAATCACTCTTTTAAAAGCATAATGTGAACTTGTTACAATCTCAATTCCTCTGTATAGGCAATTTAAAGTACTTCTTAGTTTATTTTCAATGATTCAAAAACTTTCACAATTCAAGTGTAAATGAGAACAAGTATGGCTTTAACAAGTTTGACAAAAAAAGGTGAAGCTCATTGCTTTTTTCTTTTCCTTTTGTTTTATTCAATTCTGTTCAAATTCTGTTTACAATATCTATTGTTTAACTAACTAATGAATGCATTATCTTATTGTTCAAAATTAGAAGTAAATGAAAATCAGTTTTATATTAATCTTTAGTTAAGTATTCACAGACATTAATCAGGTCATCTTCAGAGGACTTTATCAGTAGTTTCTCTTTTTATAACAATCACTTTCATACTGCAGACTACATATTTCAAACTCTTCTTCAATCTGAATAAATGCTCGCATAATTTTTCAATTTAGGTTAATAAAACATTTGTGAAGTTTAGAACCACATATTCACAACCATAAGTTGATTGAAAAAACAATCTTTAATTTCTAGTACAGATCAAAGGAGAAAATCAAAAGTATAGAGTCAAAACAGTTAATCTGGGCTGGTGCAAACCAGTTTAATTTGGCTTCTTTTTGATCTTGCACACTGCTACAAAAACACCTCTTGACTTGTGGGAAACATGGTTCTATGGTCACAGAAGTAAAATTGCCTGTGGTATATTGGCAAACCAAAGAGGCATATGTGAAATTGTATGAAGATGATAATATAATCATGATGGAGTTTAAGGCTATCTAATCATTGGGTTAAACACTGTGAGGGATGAAGTTAAACAGCAGTATCAGAGTATCAGCATGTACATGTAATATACTTAAGGTAGAATACCCATAATCCGCCATTTTGAAACTCATTCTGTTGACTGATTTCTTTGGTCGTTCTTGGTATACATCGTCTGGCCGGGACTATTTACATTATAACGAATAGTTAGGGCCCCAACTGCTGTATACCGAGAATAACTAAAGTAAACTGCAGACAGAAAGTTTCAAAAAAGTCTATTCATCAATCCTATCTTATTGGTTACCCATTAAATTTGACCTGCCGAGCCGATTGTAATATGTACCAACAATATAGGTTTTGAAGAAGAAATAAAAAAGTTAAGCACAGCTAAATTGACCCTATATCTATACTCTACAATGTAATGGGATATCCACTCACCTGATCTGACAAGTGTTTGACTTCCTCTACAATGGAGTCGATAGGTCTACTCCTTTCTCTGCCGCGGGTGAAAGGTACTATACAATAGGAGCACATGTTATCACAGCCGCGCATGATGGATCTGTAATACACACAATCTTTAAGAAGTTATATCTGAATGTATTCTGTAAAAGCACATGTTATCACTTGATAGACCTGTAATACATGGAATATAACATTGAACTGTGTTCCAGACTAAATTATCTTTCTCATTTATATGGGGTTTACACAATATGAACATTATTCAGTTATTTTACAGTTTTCTTTGAATCATGAGAACAAGGCTAGAACAAGGCTAGGGCTATGAATTGTCTTCTAAGATGCCAAACCAGAGATAATAGTAGGGAGTCAGACATGGACCTCTGATTTTTAAGACAGCCACCTAAACCACGAAGTCATGCATAACCCTATAATTTCATTTTTCTTCACAACTTCTCAAAACAACCTTATCCCATTACCAAACAATAACGACATTTGACGTCGTCTGCAAACTCTCTCAATTTGGGACAGTCAAAAAGTTGGCGTTTGGTGTCTATCAAGTCAATAAATAATCATAGTTAAATTATTTACACATCACAGTCCATTTGATTGATTTCTAATTTCCACCACTTCAAGTTGAAATAATGAGCACATGTGTTTTATTTGATTCGCTCTGTAACCAATAGTTGTTTGTTACTAATGGAGGGTATTCATGCTTCTAGTGAGCACTTTATGTTTTTGTCACAATGGAGTTGTTTGGTACTAATGGAAGGTATTCATGCTTCTAGTGAGCACTTTATGTTTTTGCCACAATGGTTATTATCCTATTTACTCTTAAGTTCTAAAATGTCCCGGATTCGTAAAGATGTATACACTAAAAAATACAGTAAGTAAAGTAACAATGTCTTACACAAAGGCACTCTTCGAGTCTTCATTCAGCCTCACTGGCATAACATCTGCATAGGTTTCATCTAATGACAGTAACACATTCACTAAAAGTAAAAACAAAACAGGGTTTTCTCATTAAAGCATCATTTAAAGTGAATAAAAAGCTATAGACATAGTAACAGATTCAATTAAAGCAGGACAAACCTATGGCTTTCTCATTCAAACAAACCAGCACAGTAATTGAACAGCTAAAGCAACATTTAAGGGATAGTAATACATTAACTGAAGGCAAACTTATGTTGCCTTACTAACCTTTAGCCTTAAAATGGTTGGTAATTTTCTAAAAATAAAATGTTGTCGTCTGCTTTCCAAGACCTTAAATATCTGCTTAATTTTGATGAGGTAAGATACTCAGAGTAGCAAACAGGTAAGATCGCAGGCCAACAGCCAGCCAATTTACTTGGCAGCTGGCATGGATCTAATCTGTTTGCATAAGCATGAAGTTGGTTCCAGCACTGTAAGGGTTAAGCCTTTTCCCTATTTACTATACCCTAGAAAATGAAAGTCTAAGGTCTACATTGAGCATCTTATATAAACTCATCTTTTTTTCCAGAAGGTTTATGTCCATTTCTTTGTTCAAAACTCCCTTAGTTTGCACCAGATGGAGCATGGTAAATAAAGTTTTCCAGAAGGAGTATGCCCTCAGATCCCACCTAGCCATACATTCCCTTACTAAATGACTTATCTAAGCCACTGTTAGATGCAGTTTTTCTTTTTGTTACAGTGTTTTCTAGAGTAATTTGTTTAACAGCAGATGTTCTTAACCCTTTACCAAACACCAAGTTTTCTACTGTCCCAAATTGAAAGAGTTTGCAGACAACATTTCAAAATGTGGTGATTTCGAAAAAAATCTTCTGAGAGGGCAGAAAACATTGTGGGAAAAGGAGAAATTGCACGTTGAATTCCATTTCTCCTTTCCTACAATGTTTTCCAATGTCGTCTGCACCAAACTGGTTAAATGTGGTTACTGTTTGGTAATGGGTTAAATGAGATATTATGGAGTAAGGGGTTGAATGTTTGTTTCCATCACAAACCTGCGGCCTGCCCAGAGAACGTTGTAGCCAGAAGCCTCGGTAGGTCTTTATAGGCGTCTGGTCCACACACAATATCCACTGCCTTCTCTTGCTCTATTATCTTTGTCTTCAGTCTTTCCGCCATACAACCTACAAGATAAAAATTTGAAATATTCTAGATACTGTGTTGAAGGCTAGAAAATGAAAAGACAGGCCATAGGATGGGGTTGGATGTGGTTGGTTGGTATCTTGAGGTTGAGGGCTTGAGGATCAGGGGATACCCTTTTTATTTCAATATTTTGAATGATAATGATCGTACAAGTATGTAACAGTACAGGTTATGTCATAATCTCATATATATGACTCTCAGTGAATACTTCTGAACAATCCATTTCTTTTTTTCAATGCTAACCTAGAACCCACCTGTTCTAAAATTACCACCTTAACCACTGTGCCTGAAATCATATGGCTCCTCTCTGTATTGGTTCAAATCCAGGAAGAGGCATTTGGATTTTCCTGAAAGGCAGTCTCTCAACTGAATGCAGATGGTACCACCCAAATTGGCCAGCCCATATGACTTTTCCTCCATTATTAAGGGTCAGCTATCGCAACTTAGTTGAAATAATGTTGGTGCAATGTAGCATCAATACTTATAAGTATATCAACCACTGGACAAACTATAATGACATTTGACCAGCGTGTAGCAAACGACTCTGGAAAACATTGTTGGAAAAGGAGAAATTGCTCTTAATGAGCAATTTCTCCATTTCCCACAATGTTTTCTGTCCTATGAGAAGATTGTTTTTCAATTTCATCACATTTTGAAATGTCGTCTGCAAACCCTTTTAATTTGGGACAGTCGAAAATTTTGGGTTTGGTAAAGGATTAAGCGTAAAGATCGATAAGATACAAAAAAGATGAAGGAGATTATCATTTCACCTAGTATTCCGATCTTCATTTTTTTGTATCCTCGCTTCCGCTTTACTGCCTTCAAGTATTTGATTTTATTCCAAATCTTGTGCTCCGCACTCTCCCTTATCGCGCATGTCATAACAAGGACTACATTGGCCTGAAAAACAAGCAAACAATTAATAATCATCAATATCTCTCAGGAGTTGTATCCTTAAAGGCACATAAAAGGAGATTAATGCTTTATCAAACTACATTATTTGGTAAACTTTGGGTCAGATTCAAATAGTTATCACCTAAAAACCCCAAAACAGCACAATCTTAATGTGAAAGCCAAAGAGAAATAACCCAGATTAGCCAGTTTAATAATTCAGATTGTGTGATTCTTGACCCCAGACCATGACAGTTAATACACAAATAAAAATTCGTTATTTTGATTATTTTGGATATGTAAACAAACAGGTTGTTGATAAACATTATTGAATTGGAGACAACTGCATTTCAAGCACAAAATAACTTATGTTAAAGGAGTCTTCTAAATAGGGTCTCAATGCAAACGTAAATTAATTCTCATGACTTATATGAACATGATAAAAGAACTCCATTTATTTTTTCAGTAATATATTTGTACTTGCCTTCTTTTATGTGCCTTTAAAAAAAACCCACACAGAACATGTAGTTGATTATTGCATAAAGTAAAGACTCATGAAAGGAGACTTATGCTATATCAAACTATTTTATTTGGTAAACTTTTGGTCATATTTAAAGAGTTATCACCCAAAAAACTATCAGCACATCTTAAACATGAAGGCCAACGAGAAATAACCCTTATTAGTCAGTTTAATAATTCAGATTCCCTGATTCTTTACCTCTGACCTGGTCACGGGATACACACATTTTTTAAACAACCAATATTAATTTGTTAACTTAAATGACGAAATAAAGGGTTTACTAAAGAAAAGTTATCCTTTTCTGTTTATGTGGGTTAAAATGCTGTGTCAACAAATATTCATTTATCTAACAGCTTTCCTGGATTCATCAGTACAAGGCTAGAGTTCTGAAGTGTCTTGCTACAATAACACTCCTAAGAGGAACTGTTGAAGCTTGAACCATGGACCCCTGAGTTCTAAAACCGCCACCATAACCACTGGATTCATCAGTACATGGCTAGAGTTCTGAAGTGTCTTGCTACAATGACACTCAACAAAACCAAAGGAACAATTTGGGCTTGAACCATGGACCCTTGAATTCTAAGACCACAACATTAGCCACTGGGCAATGCAGGACCCTCAACCCATAGCCAAACACCAATCTTCTGGCTGTCCCAAATTGAAAGAGTTTGCAGACTACATTTCAAAATGTGATGATCATCTGATAGATAAGAAAACACTGTGGGAAAAGGAGAAAACGTAGATAAGGGCAATTTCTCCTTTTTTCACATTGTTTTCTAGAGTCGTCTGCTACAAACTGGTCAAATGTCGTTATTGTTTGGTTATGGGATAATACACCTTTATTTGGACAGCAAGGAGACTTCTCTCTGGAAGAATTATCTAGAGAGGATATAAAGAAACAAGAAAAGATGGCCCTCCATATAGAACCAGCCTACCTCTGTGATATCCATTGTTCTAACATAGTTATGGTCCTGAAGCACGGCCCAGGCTATCTCGGTGTCGTTGGTATTCATCTGACAGCCATACACATCAAAATAAACTGAAATTCAAATGTTTACCGTGCTTATTTTGTCAGCACATGGTTTGACATGATGTCAATAAGGTTTTAGTCATACTGTGATGTCCCTCTTTTGGGTGAATGAGGTGGAACTTATATATGAGCTTCCTTCACTTACAAACTGCTTTATCTATCATCTACCTACCTGCCTGCCCTAAAGCCCTTCCCCCCTTCTACCTGCTGAACCCACCCAAACTTCTTTTGTAGTTTGCTATTGAATCTAATTTGGACCAGTCACAAATTCTAATAAGGTGGAATTTGGTTTAATAGTTAATAATTAATATGGATACTTTTGTAAAAGGTCCACACTTTTTTTCAAAGTTTGCTAATGATACTAATTTAGACCAGTCACAATTTCCAATAAGGTGGAATTTGGTTTAATAGTTTTATTAATATGGACCCTTTTGTGAAAAGTCAATTAAATGATACCTTTTCTTCCATTGCCCATTAAATCCTCCTTCGTAAGGTAAGGTACAGGCTCACTTGCTGTATCAACTTTGGCACTTGGGACACGGGTACCAGCTCCATTAGAAATGAAGTATTCTAAAGGGGGACCGGCCTGGAATCTGGTTTCCTGTTTCTTGGCTTGTTTGTTGGTTGGCTCTTTATCTGGTTTGCTTGCTTTTTCTGTGTTCGTTACATTTGACATGGATCTTGAACATCTGACAGGATTTGAACTTCTTGATATTCGCATTAAAAGTCTGCACATTGAGATAGACATCATGGTAGTCTTTTTTATTAATCTGAAATCAAAAAGTTGAAATTATGGAACAAAAACAAGCATTAGTTTTGTGACCACGTGAAATCACAAAGGCCCTCTCTCAACAATAAAGGTTTATCAGAAGTTAAGCAAAATGCCTAACTAATCTCTTGGTTATCCCAACTTCAATATCCTATCATAGCGAGATGATGCTCTAAATAAGGATTGTCTTATAGTAAAGCAGGTTAAAACAATATTTTCATAAGTCGACTCTTAAAATTTTATGGCATGAATTTGTAAAATATATAAATTTGTGTCCATTATCCGGAATCAACTTCATGTCCGACTTCTATGTAAGTTTATCGGTAATGGGCCTGAAATAAGGGTTTGAATACCTTCACATGCAACACCACGAATTGTTGGGTGTGTCGTTAATTTCTAGGTCTACGCGCCTATAATTCAATTAAATCTGTCACATGTAACGATCAGTAAAAGTTGTCGAAGTCGTACATGTTTAACCTTTCGGTGTGGGAAGAAGGGAAGGAACTCTCAATGTCTTCCCATATCAAAGGGAGCTAACCGAAATATTTGGCCTGAGTTAATATATCTGTCCTCTCTGTTATGGTCAATCACAAACATAACAAAAGGGATGCGTTTGCAAAGTAGAGCTGGGTTTTTTTTTTGCTTTTGTGTGTATTATATTTTACACATTTCCCTACTTTTTGATGAAAATAAAATTCGGGATCAGCGTCCACTTGAAACAAAAAGGCAAGAGTGAGAAATACCTGCATCCACGCCGGTAAAAGATAAAACAGGGTATTAAATCGAGTTAAAAACTGAAAATGTCATTGGTTGGAGTTATAAAAGTATTTTCTTCCATGCTAATTTTAACAGATCATAAAAGAAATTGTCCTGACAATATATACATTCTTTAAATGCATATATCGTAGGCAGACCTAGTCAGAATGATCCAGACGTAGATATTTCACTCTCACGCAGTTACAGCTTGGATCATCCGAGTTAAGGCAATCTGAACTCATCGGATTTATCCAATGAAAACATTTCTAGAGTTCACGGAAATACCCGAATAGTTACGATTGCTGACCAGGCTCACCCCGTTTACATGTGCGAGAAATACCGATCAAAATTGGAAGCAACCGCAGACGACAAACAAGACAAGAAGAGAGTTTCTTTGTGATATTGAATAGTCTTGAAACAAAATTGCTAGGGGTTAAAGAAGAACACCATTTAAATGCACAGATGTTTCCTTCCTAGTCAGTGTCTAATTTGCGAACATTCCAACTAAAACTCATATTGACATTCGTGCAAACATATCAACACATATATATATGAAGGACACTGAAATACTCCAATATCAGAGCAGAGACATATATAGATAAACTAGGCTTACTATTAAAGTTATCTTTTATACCATCGACTAATAGCTGTGATAATGAAAAACATTGTAGTATTACATGTAAATCATATCTATATATTTTTCATTGAAAATGGAGGTAAAGTAATGATATCTCAATCAAAAACATAAATAAAACAATTGTAGATAGGATGATAATTGAAATAAAGTAAACATACATGTTAGAAGTAATGGCACATTCATCTATATAGTAAACATAAATTAAACCAGCTGAGATCATTATTGCCATCGTTTGATAACAATAATGATAACACGTGTCGGGAAAAGTAATATCAAATATATATCGCAAATTGTAAACAAACCTTATAGTATTCACTTTTTTAAAAGCATCATGTGAACGTGTTACAGTCTCAATTCCTCTGTAAGAGGGCATTTAATGTACTTTTAAGTTACGCATGGAAATGTCATTTTGTTAAGAGGACGAATTTTTCCGACTTATGTACATTTAATCCAGAAGTATCAGGGATTATAAACAGTGTCAGCAAATACGACCCATTAACCTATATTATTAAGGTATGTGTACTTTTCAAATGATAAAGTTCACGAAAACATGCTCTATAATTATTATTGTCATAATGTCAACAAATTAACTGCCAAGAACGGTTGACTCAATTGGAGTTCTATGCTGTACAGTTAACCTTGCTTTAAGCGACCACTCTGAAATAATTTACGAAACGTCAATTTGTCTGACGCTTTCTTGAGCTTTCTGAACGACTTGTGCCCGTATTAAGCCGTTCGTTTTCTAACATCACGATTCTGTCTCCTTTTATCATTGTCACTCAAAACAATATTATCTTCGTTTCAGCTTTATCGCGTCAAACAACTTTGTTCCTTGTATATACCAACGGTTTCTGCATGATACTCATTTAAAGCTGTTGATTGAATTCCGAAATCGCCTTTTTCTGATGGGGGAGGGTGGGAGAAATAAATCACTGCCTTTTGACTTCATTAAAATCTGAAAAGGATAACGGTCAAAGCAGGGTCTTTGACTCAGTTCATTTTATTGGGGTTGGTACCCGTTACCTACTGAGCAATTGAAACTCGCCAATGATTTAACCCTTTACCAAACGCCATTTTTTTTAACTGTCCCAAAATGAAGGAGTTAGCAGACGACTTTCCAAAATGTGATGAAATTGATAAAATAATCTTATGATAGGGCAGAAAACATTGTGGAAAAAGGAGAAATTTCTCGTTGAGAGCAATTTCTCCTATTCCCACAAAGTTTCCAAAGTCGTCTGCAACAAACTGTTCAAATGTCGTTTTTGCTTGATGATGTCTTAATCACGCGGGCCATCTCGGTGGTTTTCGACCCATTCACCTATATATCTTATCAATGGATACCTTTAGAACGATAACGTTCACGAAAATATGCCCCATCATTGTTTTTGCCTTAAGGTCGTCACACAAACCCCTTTATGAAGACGTTTTTAATGAAAATGGTACAGTTGAAAAAGATCAGGCTGATAAAGATGATGAAGAGAATGAAGTAAAAGAGACAACTGATGTCAATACTAAAGACTATGACAAGGAAATTGCTTCAGCTGTTGCTGCTGACGACGATGATGATGATGATGATTATGAAGAAGTTTGTAATTAAATCTATGGTGGCCAAAATGGTGCTGAGATTAAATGATTACAATGGAGAGGCTGATAAAGCAAACTCTCGCTGTTGCTGCTGCTGCTGCTAATATCAATGCTGAATGATATGTTTTATCGTGACACAGCAAACATTCGTAAAGATGATACGAATATGAGCAAGGTGATAATGATGATCACGAGGAGGAGGAGGCTAAAGATGAAGATGATGTTGATAAAGATAATTAAGAAGCTAATGACTAGTATTTATCATCACCATGCCATCATCATCATCATCATCATAATGGTAGCAGAAGTGGCGAAGAAGTGCATAAAAAAACGCTTTTTATAAATACTTCAAAGCATCTAGTGTAAAGCGATCGGGTATGTTTCATGATTATCTCGACAGGTTTATCAACATTGCAAAGAAACTACGGTCAACTGCGCCTATTCCTATTAATATCAGATTCCGTTTAGCGGCTCGAAAACTTCATACTGACTGCCTATTTATAGGCGTATATGTTAAAGGTGTTTGTTTACAGAAGAGAAAGCTAAGTCCAAAGCTGATCCTTGTTGTTTCATTAATCCACGTTCCGTACACTGTCAAATATTCACGAAGAAACACGGCGATCAACAGGTCCTTTTTTTCTCCACCGGCCAACTCTTCTTACCACCTTCATGCGCCTTCATTATCGCTTGACCTTCTGCGAAAAGTAGTTCTAAAAAAAAAATCAACAAACCGAAGGTTGAAATCATGGGGAACACCCAAAATCAGATCAAAATCCATCAAAAAGGCCCCTCGTGTACCCTATAAGCATATAACTAACACACAAAGTACCATTCTAAATTTTTCATGAACAACGTTTTACTCATTCTACGACCTCTGGAAGTAGTTTCTGACCGGTCTCGCACGAGGATACCGTTTTATCAAATGACTTACGGAAAATATTTGCGTAAGTCGAAATAAATTTACATGTATATGGATATCAGTTTAAACGAAAGTACAGTATTGCAATGTGACACGTCATTGGAAGCGTCTCGGAGAGACGCTTCCAATGGTGTGATACTTTGCAATATTGGTTAGCCCTATTTAGAAATAAGAGGGAATGTTGTTATAAACTCACGCAGATTCTAAGCATAAAATGTTTGGTAAAACAGTACCCAGGAGCGTTTGACCAGTCGTACCATATAGGAACTTGTGACTGGTCTGAATAAAAGTAGTGGGTAGAAAAGGGCGTGGAAGAGACACATTTTCGTGAGAGTATATGGTGAAAAAAATTGTGATTGAAAGGATTAATTGCTCATATGGAGAAAGGGTTCATTTTGTTGCAGGTGTTTTTAATATGTCAGTTGTAGTTGAAACGTACAAGAAGGTTATTCTCAAGTAAGGGATTGAGATGCAAATGCGAATCTGAAATTTCTGAATGGGTATATGCACTTTTCTTTTTGCGGTTTAGTTTCAGACGATTCTGGGACGAAATACCCGCGCAATCTAGGAATGAAGTCTTACAATTGGGTAACCATATTAACCCTTAAAGTGCTGGAACCGACTTCATGCTTATGCAAACAGGTAAGATCCAGGCCAGCTGCCAAGTAAATTGGCGGCTGGCCTGTAATCTAACACGTATGCTACTCTGAGTATCTTTCCTTAACAAACTATAGAAGATATTTAAGGTTTTGGAGAGCAGGTGACACAAAAATCGGATTTTTTTTTAGAAAATCCAGCACTTTAACGGTTAAGAAAAAGAAAGTTGCTTTTCATAAGCACAAAAATACACGAAATCGGTACGTAACATGCACCAGAGCATAGCAATTACGAAACCACTGTGACAAAGCACGTAGGCACGTGCCTATTTAATTATTTCAGAAATCCAAACATCAAAAATGAAATAAGAATTACAGGGGTAACGGACGCTCTGTCATAGTCACTGGTGGTTTCTTTAATGTCAAGATGCATCAACGGTAAAACAAGTAGTCAAGGAGGCCACACTGGGCAAGTCCGCTCATGCTTTGCTTCAAGCCGAGTGGTGAGTGAATGACTGAAGGAATTTCTACAATGTTATCGGCCGTGATAACTTCCTCAATCGAAACCCGCGCGTGAGTACATAAACGTTGTAGTTAATACTCGCTCTGATAAGAAAATTCGGTCATTCGCTTTTCCCTTTACATAATTTCAGCTCTCCTATGCACTAGTAGGTACGGCTTCCCATGATACTGTTGCCGGCTTTTAATTGGTCAATATTCGTCCCCGTCGACCATAAGAAAGGCATATATTTACAAACGCAACCCGATAAACTCGAACCCTGCTTCAGCCTACTAATAATACTTAAGGGGATCGAAGCTATGGTTAATTAAAACTTCAGTTTCTTGAATTACGCTTTACTTTTTAACTGTTTTATTCTCTGAGAGTTGAAATGAGATTTTGATCCGGAACGACTTATTTTGTTCGGTTCGAATTGTCCAGACTGAAATCGTAGGAAGACGACAATTATGCACAGTGAATAGAAAAAAAAAACAATGGATTGTGTAGAAGAGGATGTACAAAACATGTATAATCGGATAACAAATGACTTTATTTTAATAAATGATTTCATAGGACCTTTCCAAAAATATAGGCCTTTCAATTTTTCTAGAGTATCTGCACCAAACGACTAGTCAATCGAACACTTCATTCTTTTACCATACTCGTACATGTATCTACCAAGCGCTAAAACATCAAATGCCTTTGTATACACTTTAGACCTGTTATTTATTAATGATTAATGAGCTTTCATAAAGTACCTCAATGGGGGTGTGTTAAGACTGTATCGCATGACACGAAACGCTTAATGCAAGAGGATATAGATTAAGGATGATCAGATTTTGACTTTGTTAACTCCCAAATACGAAGTCTTGGTAATGGTTAGACGTTACTAAGAGCGCTATAAACTTGATATAGGCCATTGATAAACCACATCATATGTAGAGTTAACTTTTATCGATCAAACAGGATTGAAACGCAAATCGAATACCGATCTCATCACGGTCTTAATATAAATAGCGCGGAATCCCATCAATGAGATATGGAACCCCGCACTATTAATAGTATCATTCGTGTTACCCGCCAAACAGAAAGTTAGAGAGCATGATCATGATTGGTATGGGACGATGTGCCAGCTGATCAGGAATATATATCTATCTTTTTCGGTACGTTTATTTCTCAAACAATTTCTAACTTTACTTTGTTTTTGAATAACTTTTGTCTTCTTTCATAAAAAGATTTTATTCAGACGACATTTTTAAAGAAGAACGTATAAATGCTCGACTGAAGGAAGTCGTTGATTAGCAATCTCTCTTCTGGTTCCACGCATTTTACATTAATTAATTATTCGTGTGGTCTTACGGTTATTTTTCTTTTAGTAATAAATATAATTATTTTAAAGTTGTGTGTTGCACATTATCTCGAGTAGTGTAAAGATGAACAGTCAACGTCTATCGCATGATCCAGTCGGTTAAAGGGCAGCATCGGTCTCCACTGTATATAGTCATACAACTGTTACTTTTGAGATATTGAATTCCCATTGACTCCGATGTTAAATCATATATTTTCAAGGCTCTGCTGAGTGGAGAATAGTGCTATCTACCCGTAGCTATATACAAAAACACGAAGCTGGGTACCGTTTTATTAAACAACTTAAGGAAAATATTTGCGTAAGTCATAACTGATACACATGGATAGTATCTTCAATGAAAGTACAATATTGCAATGTGACACGTCATTGGAAGCGTCTCGGAGAGACGATTCCAATGATGTGTTACTTTGCAATATTGCTTCGCCCAATATTGATAAAAGAGGAATTGTTGTTTTAGACTTACGCAAATCTTAAGCGTAAACTGTTTAGTAAAACGGTACCCAGGTCCATTAAACTTTCAAAAACTGCTATAAAATTGACACACCAATCGTCTCATTTTTCTCTACGAGCAAAGCGTTCTAGTACCGTCCAAAGATCAGTGGACAAGCTGTCAAATCTAACCGAGGTACCAGAATTTGTGTTCATTCATCCTGCAATAGGCAATAAAAACAAACTACTTTGAGAGCAATACAGGACTATCATCCGTAACAGATACGAGACCTTATATTTGTTTTGGAGTCTAGGACTTTGTAACTCGTCTACATTAAACTTGATGATTCCAGGATTTGGGCAATATACGCAATAAAATTAAAACTTAAAAGGTTGACTATGTCCCTTTCTTTTTATGCACGAAGACAGTGATAATTTAGTCAAGTCAGTGTGTGTAAATAAACAACCTAGTTCTTAATAAAATCCTGACACACTCAGCATTTGGGGAATAGCGTGATACAGATAGAATGGATCTCCCTTGAAATCGCGTACAGTTTTCATTGATCACGTGATCTAAAATAAACTGGATGTCTATTTTTAGATTCAATTAAGATTCAACAACGTTGCATCGGTTTTGAAACTGACATATTTTCAACTGCAATTACAGAGATATAATGGCTCTCTTTGAACCAAATTATCTATCAACAGCGATCTTTCATTCAATTAAATACGCCAGTACAGAAATCGTTATGTTTTTTTTGGCGCATTTAGTATATTTTTTCATTATTTATTTTTTCATCTGCGATCAGGACCCTTTAAAAGCAATGAAAGACGACAAAAAGTATAACTAAAAGAATAATGTATCTATGATATCTGGAAGTAGCCATTGATACAGGGGATAAATTGATTGAAGGAAAAATTTGTCCTTTTGCAACAGTGGTCTCCAAACACATATGCAACAAACAAGACAAACGGACTGTTTGAGGTGAGCATAGAGGGACCGATTTCACCCCCTTGGGCGTACTTTTCGTTATCTTGGACTAGGCCGTATAAATGCCATTCCAAGCTCATTTTCATTCATAAAAGTGTACACAGGTTAGTGTGGCCGAGATAGAGTATTTTGTAGCTTCATAGTTCGTATGTTACAGTTTGAATCGAGGGGACTCTATTATAATACAGTGTTAATGATGTTTGATTTTTAAGTGTTTTGTAAGGAATGTAATGTTTGATTTTAACTCGTATTCTTCTTCTTTTTTTAATTATCTTAAATAATTATCTAATTTGCTGCTTGAAACTTGCGGGAATCGTTTTTTCTAAATAGAACGTATTTCATTGTGAGACCAAAGCCACTTGTTTGAACCACTCTATTTAAGAACGAATTTGAATCTTAAACGTATCTTTAATCAAAATTTTCGTTTTAAATGTCTGCGAATCGTTTTAAAAAGTGTTGTACGCTGTTTTAAATAGAAGTCTGCTTTATTGAAATGCGCCGTTCTTATTTGTGACTTTACGCTTTACACTCATATACTGTCAATTAAACCGTTTAAAGATTCGTGGGACTTACGTCGGAAGCTAACACATTGTAGTGCTGTATATTTCCGTATTTACTATTTGGTCCTTAGGAGGTATGTTTGAAACCTTGCACATGTAGTTTGAAATTTGATATATACGTTTGAACCCAAAACGTCATATTTTAAAAGCGAAACGGTTTATGATAGTATCGTTTTACTATAAGAAGCTCGAATGAACCAGGTTACCAAACGTTTTAAAATTTGTGGTAGATCAAAGGTAAACCTGAAACTGCATTGGTATAACATATTTACAGGATGATGCATTTATATATATTATTTGCATGATGTTTCTTTTTCATAGAGTCCCTTTGGGGACAATGTCGTTTAAATACCGTTTACATTAGCCAATAAGAACTAACAGCGTCGATTACAATATAATTAACCCTTAGAATGCTGAATAATTTTCTAAAAATAAACTTTTGTGTTGTATGCTTTCCAAAACCTTGAATATCTGCTTTATTTTGTTGAGTAAATATACTCAGAGTATCAAACTGGTTAGATCACAGACCAGCCGCCAATTTACTTGGCGGCTGCCCTTGACCTAACCTTTTCGCACAGGCACGAAGTCGGTTCCAGCACATGTTAAGGGTTCACCAAGCTCAATCCACGCTTAAAAGTTAAAACGATGCGTGTAAAAACGTGAAACTTGACTGCATTATCAAATCAAAACATCATTTCTGCTAGCTAGCGCGGGATGATTTATAGAAATGCGAGTTTTTCCATTTTGTGCCACATGATAAAATCGTGAAATGTACGTGTATACAGTGAACGTTCCGTTGAGATATATGCGGCTATCGGACTATAACTTGTGATAGGGAGGGAGTAACCGTAACTTAAAGTTTCTGTGCGTCATAGGATTATTTTTTGAATCTTTCGAAAATAAAGATTTAACATTTCAGCAGAGAAACCAATAGCATATATAATGAATTTTGACTTCTTTCATTTTACAAAAATCCGATGGAAATCCGACATAATCTAGATATAGCTTTAAGCTATGAACAACCGGTCACGTGACGTTCACGTGATACTAAGACTACACGCTGAAAAAAATGGACACTGACACTAGTATCTTCTCAATCGGAACTACTCGGGTATTTCCGTGAGCTGTGAAATACACCTCGGATATCATCCGGAACACCTCGGCCATTTCTTAAAATAACCTCGGAGGTAATGGGGAGCCATTTTTGAAAGTAGGTCAGCAACGAAGGCATTCGGAACACCTCGGCCATTTCTTAAAATAACCTCGGAGGTAATGGGGAGCCATTTTTGAAAGTAGGTCAGCAACGAAGGGCCAATCGTATCAACTCGGCAATCCCCGTCACAAGCCGGGGATTGTCGGAAAGAGCTGATTGACAAAATATGAAACAAAGATGTGTTCATATGATCAGCTTTAATGAAAAGGGTAAAAATACCATTCAATTGTGATATATAACCAATTTGCGTGTATCTAAATACATATTTAGTGCCTGTGTGCATTTTGCGTTATCCGCCGGAAATAAGGCGAATTACCCCAGGATTTCTGGTGTATTCATGTACTGCCTACGAGGTATATCTACCGACTTGTTACGGGGATTGCCGAGTAGATACGATTGGGCATGTCCGTTTGCAATCGTATCTACTCGGAAATCCCCGGCACAAGCCGGAGATTGCCGAAAAGAGCCGATCGACAACATATGAAACACAGATGTGTTGATATGATCATCTTTAATGAGAAGGATAAAAAAAAACCATTCAATTGTGATATATAACCAATTTGTGTGTATATAAATACATATTTAGTGCCTGTGTGCATTTTGCGTTATCCGCCGGAAATAAGGCGAATTACCCCAGGATTTCTGGTGTATTCATGTACTGCCTACGAGGTATATCTACCGACTTGTTACGAGGATTGCCGAGTAGATACGATTGCTCGGATATAAGTGTAGGGTTACAATTTTAGGGTAAATCGGCATCCGGCAATGAACACATTTTCTAAGCGTGCACATTAAGTAGTTCAATGTGTATGGAAGTGTTGGATATCCTTTTTAATCATTTTTGTCAGTTACTCATACCAAATGAGGATATTGTTGTTGTGACATGTATAGTTGTTTCCTCAATCAAATTTAACGCTTTTAAAGATTTCAAATTTAAGATCTATTTTTAAAAACGAAAGTAAAGTGACGTCATCCGGCAATGAACACATTTTCTAAGCGTGCACATTAAGTAGTTCAATGTGTATGGAAGTGTTGGATATCCTTTTTAATCATTTTTGTCAGTTACTCATACCAAATGAGGAAATTGTTGTTGTGACATGTATAGTTGTTTCCTCAATCAAATCTAACGACTTTAAAGATTTCAAATTTAAGATCTATCTTTAAAAACGAAAGTAAAGTGACGTCATTCTCGCGGGAAACAACATGGCGTCATCCCTATTATTTCAGAGGTGTTTTCATTGGACAAACCCGATGTGTTCAGATTGGTATCTTCTGAGTTAGTTGTACATAGTCACGTGACTGACACTTGACAGCCCACGTGACGTAATTAATTACCATATAGCTGTAGTAACATACAAAAGTCGAGGCCGCGGTGTTTTCCGTCAATATCTTCATTTATACCGCGATTTCGGCGATTTATTTACTGAATATTTGTAAGAAGCATAGCTGGATACCATACGCAAATTCTACTTTTTACCTATACATACTTAGTGTATGACGTCAAGGATCTTTCAGTGGGGTACAAGTGATGTCGATAATTTCTATTCTGTATTCGAAAAATTAAGCCCTTGGTCTTGCATATGTAGCCTGCAATGGACAGTGGTCCAGCGATAGAGCACGGTCCTTGGGACGCGAGGGTCGTTGATTCGAATCCTGTGAGTAGCAAGATCCTCTTCGCGACCTTTCACTGATCCACATTTAAGAACTTATTTAGCAATCAATATAAAATAAACACGTTTTAGCTGGAGCTTCAATATGGAGTGTACTTTCTAGTGAGTGGTAAACTATAAGCAAGTTGTAAATCTCATTTAATCTTTTCCCATTAACATTTGGCAACAGTTTCACCTTAATTAAACAACCTTTACAATCAATTGTACGCACTTGCCTTTTTTGTACTAACTTTTTATCTTAAAGCTTTTACCGTAACCGCGATAAAATTAATTTTCTTTGGTTCTCTAATCTCTTTACTCCATCAATCCCACTTTGGAAGGTATAAAGCTAACGTGTTCAAAAGACCACTATGATAGAACAATAAACTACTCTTCATTTGTTTTCTACCTTTTACATGGAAGAAAATATACTTCGGCCCTGCTTACTGTTGTCTTCTGCTGATGTTTTTGATTTGGACATGCCATTTATTCCAATTGGGAGAGTTTTCCTTTTAAATATTTGATTGAAAGTTGCAGGTGTCTAAGTGTAAAGTTCAAGAGATTTTAATCCGTGTTGCTGAATAACGTTTCCCTTGATGTGGGTGGCATATCAACGCGCTCTTAAAACGTCAAAGTGCCGACGAAAAAGGAAAATGCATAACAAAAAGATAGGAACAAATAAAATTGTGACAAGATGAGAACTTGCTCCTGATGAGCAAGTTCTTATACTGACACAATTGATTTAAATGCCTTCCCCTGTTAATGAGATTTAAGCCGTTAGTAAAAGGGACGCAGTAAATTAAGTGATATTCCTAATTATCATCAGTTTTGGACACTGTAGGTAGGTTACATTGTACATTGTCAAAATCATATTAGAAGCATTCGAGACATGTTCTACGGTATAAGGAATACACCGCGAGACAATATGATACGAAAAGCAGCACTGCAGATCGACAGAACACTTATTTGAAACACGGTCACTTTTAATACGATGCAATTTGGAACGATCCGGTACGACTTGTTACGATACTATAAAAACGCTATGCTAACAGAGTTACGATATTTACATGTATTAATAACAATTTATTAGGCCTATACGTTACGGTGCAAGTTAAATAAGTATTATACAGTGTTCTTTATAGTGCTCTGGCAGAAAATATAAAATACGATATGATAAAGTGATACGATAGTAACTTAAATACAACACCACACAGAACGTTTCGTACGATACAATATGATACGACACAAAAGATGCCTTGCGATACATATGTACATGTCGGTGTAAATATGATATGATACAGTGCATACAAAAGGTTATCTGAAAATGCAATTCGATATATAGAGAATAGATGGTTGGTGTCGTGAATCGGAAATGTTATCGGGCAAGGCATCGGAATATTATCCGGTGAGCCGAAGGCGAAACGGATAATATTCCGATGCCGAGCCCAATAACATTTCCCATTCAAAGACACCAACCATCTATTCTATTTATCCTTTTGCCTTTACGTATTTTTTTAAACAACAAAATAAAAATGAAACACGAGAAAAACACACAAAAACAAAGTAGAGAATGACATAAACATGTCGTCGTGTGTCATGGCGTTCTTATGACGTCATAATTCGTCACGTGCATGTGATACATGGCTAGTGCCGGATATCACAAATGTTATACGGCACCTAGTTATCGGTCCCGAAATGGCACGAGTGACAGGATAAAATATAAAACGATGCAATACAATTAAATTCAATACGTTATACCATCTAAAAGGATATAATACGATGCAACGCTTTTTCAAAACGATTCATTACGATACGATACAAAGCATTACGATTCAGGTCGATATAAAGCGATAAAAAGAATTTAAAAATACAAACAAAAGGCATTGTAATCGTAATAAGGTCTGATTTCACCGACAATTTTATGAAACATTGGGAGCTTATGCATTTCTTGTTTTGCTCGAACCCGTGACAGCATTTACGTTTTACTTTCCTATATAGAGAAGTACTCAGAAAAAAATATTTTGTTTATTTGAATTAAATAGTGTCGATCTGGATCAGATTATGAAATTATATTTATTTTGAACGACACATTCTCACAAATAGGGTTTAAAAGAAAAAGAAGAACGAACAAAAGATACTTTACAACAGACTAGATACGTTTTCTTTAAAATACGTTCGGTATATAACATTAATAAATCCAGGAAAAGGGACTCTGAAAAATTATTGTGGGAAAAGGAGAAATAGCTTGTCACGAGCAAGCACTTTCAGAAGTAAATTTTCTAATTTCATCATATGTTGGAATGTCGTCTGCTAACTCTTTCAATTTTGGACAGTCGAAAATTTGAAGTTTGGTAAACGGTTGATATATATAGTTTTGAATTATCATTTTGTCAGTCTTTCGTATAGTCGGCTTTATCTACACATTTCAACGAAACTTCAGGTATAAAGTGTTTTTCTTTAGATAGAACCAGACGATACGGGATTCAGACGGTATAGACATCATAGGTTGAAGCGATTAGAATAATAAATTTAACAGACGGCACCAACTCCCAGCGAGAGGTCTCCCGATCTATAAATAGAAACTTAAAGTTGAAAACGAGGATGAGAATCTCGGATCTGATCGTGAAGAAGCGGGATGGGAATACCCTGACGAAATCGGAGATCGAGTTCTTCGTGAAAGAGGTTGTCGACCACTCGATAGAAGACTCACAGTTAGGTAAGCGAATTCGATTTATTATCATTTAGTCTCTATGTTAACCTCATTACATTATATGTACCTTTATAATGCGCACCTGACAAGGAGAACTCAGTCATATTTTCTCAATCGTATCTACTCGGCAATCTCCGGCTTGTGATAGATACGGTTATGGACATGTCCTTTGTCGCCGCCATAGTGCCGGACTGCTTTCAAATGGCTCCACTTTACCTACGAGGTTACTTTGAGAAATTGCCAATGTGTTGCGAATGATGGAGTACTATAAAGCTTTTGCAAAAAGGAATAATTGGTTCTTAGCAATTTTGTTTCCATTTCGTCATCGGTTTTTGTCACATAAAGCCTTATAAAATTAGTAAGAAATGTGTAAGCCCCCTACCTCATATGTGTAGCACTGTAGTGTGCCCAAACCAATGATATGGACAAACGGTATTTGCTAATATGGATTCATGAAAGATTTATTCAATACTTTTATTACTTTATTACATTCCATTACAAATTCTGATTTTTCGAAAATATATAAAAAGACACATGGTTAAGGAAAAATCAAACAACACGCTTATATAGTAGAAAGCATGACTGGACTACCATTCCACTGATCACTTGTTGAAAACGACACCAAAGCCACATTCAATCAACGGGTTGGGAATCATCAATGTCAACGGACCATGAAATGGAAAACTTCTTCTCATCGCCTTACTTGCCCTCATTTACACTGCATTTGTAAAAGTTCTGAAATAATTGGCAGTTAACTTAAAAGAACCTTTGATTCTCTTTTACAGAGGAATTGAGACTGTTATACATTCAACGTGATGCTTTTAAAAGAGTGAATACGACAAAGTTTGTTTACAATTAGCGATAAAACAAGATCAATCGAGAAACGTTGGGAACCAAAAAAACCCAAGAAATCCTCCATTTTGAATGTTCAAGTTGTTAATATTGGATAAATGACAGTATTTTTATGTGTTTCACGTGATTTTTCTAACCAGGTGATCGCCACTCTTTAATCCAAGCGCTCCTTGCTATTTTAGATGTTACTCGAATGTAAACAATGAAGTTAAATTGGTGGGCACCAAATTTGTGAAAATAGCACTTTGAAAAATAGATAACAAATAGTGCAGGCGTTATATTGTCATGATCCTGTGGTTTTACCCTATGTTTCAACATATTCTATTAGAATTTATTAACTCATATTACCGAGTCTTTCAGGGTTTTTTTATCGCTTGTTTGCTTTTTTAAAGCGTGCTAGCGCTCAGAAAAACTGCAAAACTTGGTAAAATGATGATGATAATCGTTTTCTTAACTCAGAGAACAAATACCTTTAACCGATTACAAATCAATAACAGAATTTGACCAGTTTGTTGCAGAAGACTCTGGAAAACGTTGCAATTTCTCCTTTTCCACAATATCTTCTGCCTTATCAAAAGATTGTTTTACAATTTCATCACATTTTGAAATGCCGTCTGCAAACTCTATCAGTTTGAGACAGTCGAAAATTAGGCGTTCGGTAAAGGGTTGAACAGAGATAACTTGAATGGCGAACGATGAATTTGAACTATCTTTGTATGTACGTGATAGATGCAGAAAGCACGTTTTTATATCGACTGTTGGTTGGTCTGTTGCAAATCTAAGATATAAACAGAGCTGATAAGTGGGTGTTTAATGAAGATAAAAAGCATTTCATTCGCCGACGGCTCCTACAGGAATATAAACATTTTCTTAAAAAATGCGTTCACCGAGTGCAAAACACCTGTTGTAACCGACTTAATAGACCACCGTGACAAATGAAGAAATTTCTCATCATTAGCATTTACTCCTTTTGGCACAACAGTTTCTACCCAAAGGTTTTATTATTAAGATTTTTTTTCCAAAACTTGGCAATTGTCATCTGCTGTTACTTTCAATTTGGAACGCTCGCAAAATACTGCAAGTTGTGGTTTGTTTGATAGCCTCGCCCTGGTAGGGTAGTTGGGAAAACGATTCGATTTTCGATAAGATAGCATTCATTGACGTCTTATCATTGTAGAAGTGTATGGTACATGTAAAACCGATGTTTTCTAAACATGCGCACTTAAAAATATATAAATTTGTTCCCTCATATGCATTTTGAGGGCGAAACACCATGCAGACGACACTAAAAACGTATGAAAGCCAACGTTGTTTGAGGACGTTTTGAAAGAAACTGTTGTGATAGGAGAGGAAATTGTTCATCGTGATCTCCTTGTGTCACATTTTCTTTTGGAAATCTTCTGCTTAAGTTGGCTTTATACAGTTATATGGTTAACTCTGATAATCCAAGCTGTAGCTGTGTGTAAAATCTGGATCATTTGAACTAGTATATGGTGAGATAGGAATAAAATCATTGGCAATCCCGAAACCACAAACGTATGATAACTGTTTATGCACACATGTATATGAATACAATCCCGAAACCACAAACGTATGATAACTGTTTATGCACACATGTATATGAATACAATTCCGAAACCACAAACGTATGATAACTGTTTATGCACACATGTATATGAATACAATTCCGAAACCACAAACGTATGATAACTGTTTATGCACACATGTATATGAATACAATCCCGAAACCACAAACGTATGATAACTGTTTATGCACACATGTATATGAATACAATCCCGAAACCACAAACGTATGATAACTGTTTATGCACACATGTATATGAATACAATTCCGAAACCACAAACGTATGATAACTGTTTATGCACACATGTATATGAATACAATTCCGAAACCACAAACGTATGATAACTGTTTATGCACACATGTATATGAATACAATCCCGAAACCACAAACGTATGATAACTGTTTATGCACACATGTATATGAATACAATTCCGAAATGATGGCTTATAACTCGCCGCGCTGGAATTGGAAATTAGTTTTGTCTAAATGGATTTATCAAATGACACATCTCAGCGCGACTCACGGTGTTACACGATTGACTATACGATTCATTTTGATTGGTTTTTTGTAAACGTTGTTTTCCGTATTTAGCTGGATAGAACAAATAAGAGAAAAAGATAGACAACAGAACATATTTATTTTGCATATGTATTTCCCCGAGATATCAATCAGAACTACATGTATTCTTTTCTGATCTAGAACTAATGTCACAGTCGTGTTTTAGCGCCATTGTACTTGTACTTTCATGGGGACAAACATTAATTCATAACTCCTCTCTTTGGAAACCAAGGCAATGCTCCAACAGAACAGAACAGAACAGAACAAAACAGAATGTATATTTTATTAACTTATACAAATTACATCGTCATACATTTAAAACGATCAAACTATACAGGATATCTAACTAACCATCCAAAAATTCGACACACAAACTATTCTCAGATCATCAATGCAAATAGAAAAAACATGGCTATTTTTCAAAAAGAAGTTTAACAACGTACAATTAGATAAACTAATACGTAACAAAGTTATAAAGGTTTATGAGTAGATCATGGCGATTTGGCCTAATTTAGATATAGTTGGCATGACATAGTAAACCGTATTAATATATCTTCGTCTGAATTGTAATAATCAAGGACATTTGATTATAGAGTGAAATTCATCCTCGATATCATTATTTTAACAAAACGTACTATACCTTTCAGAACGAGGAATCCTAGTTCTACCAGAACGTCTAGTTAGTACATGTAAATTATGTCAAGATAGCCGTAACCTACATATACAATCATATAAATTCTTAAAACTTATGGAAGCCAATCTAAATATTTTCTTTATCCAAATACTTCTTTAATAATGTTATAGAATGGCATCATCTGAATACCAACTTTGATATATCATATACAACACTTTTGCAAAACGCAAGGCAAGTACAAGGAGGACCTCTTACTCGAATAAACATCATTGTAACGCATCCCTTGCAGAAGACTTTACTTATCATTGTGACAAAGGGATAAATTGCTCCTAACAAGCAATTGATACCTTTTTAACAAAACTTTCTAATCAGAACCACAAAGATTTTCTGTCTTCTGCTGTTGCTTTCAAATCGGGCTAGTCACAGTATCCAATATGGGCAAATGAATTAATACAGGCGAAGGTTTATGTTAGTTCTAGTTTGATACACAGACTCTACCGCATTTTGTCTTATCAACACCTCGAATCAGAACGTGTGAATTGAAACGATGACATAATTGAATTGAAAGGGGGAAATTTAGTCAATGGAAACGGCAAAGCGAAACGGAAAGCGTGATACCGCATATAAACTGTACAAACTTATATAAACAAACGCTTCCAGAATTAATTATGCTTTCAATTGCTACTTTCAACTGCCTATCAAATAAAAATGACATTTATTTAGTTATTTAGACTGTGATTTATTTATCTTCTGCTAACAATCACATTTAAATGAGTATATACCGATTGCTTCATAACAAATATGAATCTTTCCTGTTGCAGACGACCTTGTATATGTGTTTGCAGCAGACGGTGTTTAAAAAAAGATTCACAATGAGGCATTCAGACGTCTGCACGTTGGTCCAGTTCTCTCTATGTCACTGATTTTCTTCTTTATCCTTTACCAAACGCCAAATTTTCGACTGTCCGAAAATAGAAAGAGTTTGCAGACGACATTTCAAAAGGTGAAGAAATTGAAAAATAATCTTCTCATAGGACAGACAAAAATTTGGGAAAAGAAGAAATTGCTCGTAACAAACTGGACGTTATTGTTTGGTAAAGGGTTAAAAAAAATCAACCATGTGGCAGCCAGAGGTCTGCACGTTGGTCTAGTTCTCTCTATGTCATTGACTTTCTACTTAGGAGCTGAAAATTTCATCATCTTTTTTCTTAAGAGGCCAATGAAAATAACAATGCTATATCTAACTATAATATTTGGTAATCTTTTGGTCAGATCAAAATAGTAATCATATAAAACCTAATATCATCACGACAACTTAACCGTGAAAGCCAACGAGAAATAACCCAGATCAGCCAGTTTAATAATTCAGATTGCCTGATTCTTCACCCTTAACCTGGTCATGTGATACTCACACTTTTGAACCGACCTATCAGAATTCGTAATTGGAAATATGTAAACAAACAGATTGTTAATAAACATAATTGAATTGGAGACAACTAAATTCCAAGCACTAAATAACTTATGCTAAGGAAGTTTATTGAACAGGGTCTTACAGTATTCATTAATCAATTTTTACGACTTTTATGTAAGTAATGAAAGAACTCCATATATGTTATACGAAATTTATTTGTACTCATGCCCTGCCGTGTGCCTTTAAAACAGATTTAGCATGAGACATAGCCAGAAATCTCTACGCTGGTCCAATTTCTCTCTATGTCACTGCCCTTCTACTTAAGAACTGAACATTTCAACATCTTTTTTCTTTAGATATAGATTTGATCTGTCGTTCTTGTAGGTTCACACACCGTGATCGTCTGCTGCCAATTACTGAAGAAGTTGTGTTGTTAGGTGCTAATCCTATGAGCGTATAATCGTAACACGTGTATTTGAATTAAGATGTAGGGTTAATATGTTGGCAAATTTAACATATCGCCAAACGATTCATTTCATTGCATCAAATCAAAATGTTTGCAGACGACATTTGAAACTGGAGTAGAAATGTACTGAATTCTCCGTTATGATAGAAGTTAGTGTTGGCAAATAGATAAACTACTCACACACGCCATTTCTTCATTTAAACACATGACCACCTAACGCCACGTTTTGGGGTCTTGCAGCAGGCGACTTTCGAAAAGATTTGTGGCAAAAGGAGAAAGTTCTTGTCATAAATAATTTCTCCTTTTGACACACTGTTTTTTCAATCCATTCACATATCACAACAGCAGAACTGGAAGTTTTGCCACATGTTAACAAAGCTTATCTAGAAGTCGTCTGCTTCAAGTGAAAAGAAAATGTCTTCTGCGGGTGGTAAATAGTTTACCAACAGTAAGTTCAAAATTAGTCTGACATAAACCCATTAATATTTATTTAATTGAAGTTTGATAAAAGGTTAAAGTCCCTGTACTGTTTCAACATATCAGTTTCGAGATAGAACCTAAACAGCCATGCTGGGTTCGGATCTTATCGCGAATTAACATCCGCAGAATGCACTTGCTGATAAAGAATCTACGTGATCGCTTAACCCATTACCAAACAATAATGACATCTAACCACTTTATTGCAGACGACTCTGGAAAACATTGTGGGAAAGGAAAAATTGCTCGTAACGAGCAATTTTCCCTTATCCCACATTGTTTTATGCCTTCTCAAAGGGTTATTTTCCAATTTCATCACATTTTGAAATGTCGTCTGCAAACTCTTTCAATTTGGGACTGTCGAAAGTTTGGTGTTTGGTAAAAGGTTACGGGTCTGTTTGCTTAGAAATCACTGGGAAGTTGCATCAGACGCATTCCAACATCACTAAGAGAAGCCACGTCTGGTACGTTATTTCTTTAATCAACGCAACGTAAGTGCGACAAGGAAGGCTCACTATGGGTGATACAGGTGAACTATATGTATCAACTGTTAACCCGTGCGACATAGCGTGATACGAACGGCACAGGCTCACTAGGTACGATATACCTTTAAAACGCTTCTAGTGCTGAAGCCAAAACAAAATCAAAGTCAAAAACAAAATCAGACGACACACTGTCGTAAATAGTTATTTTGGAGTGTCCGAAAAGCTCAAATAATAGCATTTGCAGAAAACCGATCCTGAAACTTGATAAAGGCCAAAACTGCTCTGTCATTATCGTCACAAATAGGCCTTAAATTTGAACGTTATGTGTGAAAACAAATGTTAAATTGTATGTCTCCTTCAGTTTAATACTTATTCAAACTTATTGAAAAACTACCGTTAACGACAGGTCCCCTGTGCCGTATAACTTCCTTTTTATTTCAAGATGGTGCACTTGCGTTATTGTTTCTAGCCCAAACCATTCCGCTTCCGCCGATCAATTTAGATTTCTAAACCAGATAAGTGTTTATTTACTAAAACTGCTGACAAATCAACATCCGCCGCCAATACTTGTTGTGAATCCAGGAAGCAGAATCGAGAGAAATGAGTCTAAGTTGTAAGAACTTGTTTCACAAGCGTTATAAGATGAATAACTCATTTAACGGATAGGAATGAATACTAAAACTTGCGAATATTTATTTTAGGTCTTAATACTGGAATCGCAAATTACTATTGAAATATTCGTCTTTGTTGGGTACATATAACTGAATTTGTGCATTTTAAACTGAATAGACGTATGTTTTCAGTCGAGAAATCAATCCTCTTTTTGTTAAGTTGATTTGTATACATGAAACGACACTAATTTCATTGTTATGAGTATATTTCTTTTCTAATTTCAATGAACCTATGTGCTTAACATCTGGTAAAATTTCTTCCGTACTGTGAAACATGAAATCACAGATCAGCATATGGGGAGCCGATTAGTAAAGACACATTCCGAACCACGTATATACCGACCCAGATCAGACATTTCAGACTTTAACCCTGTACCAAACGCCTATTTTTCGACTGGCCCAAATTGAGAGAGTTTCAGACGACACTTAGAAATGTGATGAAATTGGAAATTAATTTTCTTAGAGCAGAAAACATTGTGGGAAAATGAGAAATTGATCGTCAAGACCAATTTCTCTTTTTCCCACATTGTTTTCCAGAGACGTCTGCAACAAATTGGTTAAATATCGTTTTTGTTTGGTTATGGGCTAAAGACTTATTTGTGACGAAAAAGTAGTAAGTCTTGTTAAAGCGAACTGATTAATTGACACTTTGAAATAAAAAGGGCAACACATGACATGACATGGCCACCCCTTGGGAAAGAAATAGACATTTTTGTACAAATCGATAGGGTTTGTTTCCCAAAACGATATCTTCATCTAATCTGATTCCAATTACAATCTCCCTATTGTTTGTCTACTATCATATCATTGTTATACTTTCGGTTTCACGTTAAGCCCTCCTTTATGATGCAAGATACACGAATGACGTATAACTTATTCTAATAAATGAAAAGCA
The DNA here is from genome assembly GCA_947846245.1 of Cerastoderma edule. Taxonomy (NCBI): domain Eukaryota; kingdom Metazoa; phylum Mollusca; class Bivalvia; order Cardiida; family Cardiidae; genus Cerastoderma; species Cerastoderma edule. Next base: position 22,174,834 of record OX401407.1, on the reverse strand, counting down.
TGTCTGCTCGTAACGGTTTAGACGTACTTGATGCACCCGTGTTCATGTATTTCAAATCTAGACTAAACATCACGTTTTCCCTTTCCTCAATTAAGCCAAGATGAAACTACAACATCCCTTTTCGCTGTCTAGAGGCGAATTATCCGAAATAGAAAACGTTATAAAAATCAAGTAAAGAGTACAATAAAATATTGATTATCACGATGACAATAATGACAATTCAATAAAAATAATAAAAATATCGGGAGAAGAACTTAGGTTTGATATTTTGGCAAACCGACACGATATGTAATTATTCAAGTTGATATGTTCAGTTTTTCTTTTTCGTTCATTTATTTATCTGTTTGATATGTATATCTTAAGGGCAGTATCTTTGATAAATGAAAAATGTCAATGAATCCTCGACATTCGGCAAAAATTAGGCTCTCATGTTTCCTTCGACGAACACCTCTTTTTCTCCATTATACTTCCCTCTGAAATATCTGCGGGGAGGTTTCGAAAACTAACGTTACAAAAATGATACATTGTTCTTAGTAAGCAATTTGCACTTTTGTTACAATCGTTTCTACCCAACATCACAATGAAATTTTACTTCTTTTACCAGTTTTGTAGTCTGTAGTAGCTTTCAATTTGGAACTTACCGCCTTTGTTATTTGACACCTGGTTTAACATTCGGAACACCTCGGCTTTTTCTGAAAATAACCTCGGGGGTAATGGGGAGCCATTTTGAAAGTAGGCCATTGACGAAGTGCATGTCCGTTTGCCGGGGATGACCGAGAAAATACGATTGAGGAAATATGAAACAAACATGTGTTGATATGACAATTTTTTATGAAAACATTAAAAAAAACCAGTCAATTGTGATATATAATCAATTTGTGTGTATCTACATAAATTTATAGTGTCTGTGTGCATGTAGTAATCATGTGCGTTATCCGCCGGAAAACAGCCGAATTACCCCAGGATTTCTGGTGTATTCATGAACTGCTTACGAGGTATATCTACCGACTTGTGACGGGGATTGCCGAGTAGATACGATTGCTGGTTGAATAGAGGTGATCGCACTCGTAGATGGACACAGTTTGTAGTTTTATTCTTGCTAAAATAGTTAAAATATGAAAACGTCCGACATATCAGATACATAATAAACAATTTATAATAAATGCTCTCAATCCGTAGAATGCAATAAAGTTTATTACATAGTATTGGCCCCAGGATAACTAAAGACCCTTGTGATTTTATTAAAAACTCTGATTTTATGATGTGTTTTCGGTATACACCGGTTGACTGAGGCCGGAACCATTCGGTTTACTGCGAATAGTTCCAGCCAAGACCGATGTTTACCGAGAACGACCGAATTAATCCAACAAAGGAATACGTTTTAAAATTATTTATTATTTATTATGGGTATTTTACTCTAACATCATTTCATTATCTGCACCATCTGAGGTCTCTATGTCGACTTCCGAGAAATTAATGGGTATTTCCAATTTGACCCTGAACTCGGCCATTTTAAGGATGGAAATAATCGGTTTGTTCCAAAATCACCTTCACACATGCTTTATGAATATAATTGGAAGCTATACACATGTTTTCTTATGTTTAATGCTGAATAAAATTATGTTGTGTTAAGTGTGAGAAATTACAGCATTAATGAAATACTGTTGACCCGATGTAAAATTCCATCAATAGATCGCTGAATACAATTAGTGATTGTTCAGAAACAAGACCAAGGTATCCGAATCATGACGTCTTTCGTGCCTATTACTTTCAAATCACGGGGTCATAAGAATGGGAAAACCATTAACTTTGCAAACATACTCTTGGGAGGGAATCCGATTTGTTGAAATAGTTACAGTTTCTTTCCAGCATACATTTGAATCAAGATTGCGTAACAGGTGAACAAACATTTTACGCGGGGTAGGTCAATTTTTGTTTACCTGTCTACACTGGTTAAAAATCGTTAACCGATATCGTTAAGTATTTGTTGTACTTCAGTCGATCTTGTTGGTTTTTTTTTATTTATTTTTTATTTTATTTATTTTTTAACTAAAACAGACAGAATCATGTTGCATACATGTAATACAACAAATGACTGAATACTGAAATCAGTCATCCAGAAAGCTTTTCTGTGACATCTGTTTTGTATTAAAGGTACTAACTCAGATTGGGATTGTGATTTGGGAGAAATACACGTTAACAGTTTCATATCATTAGGTATATGATATCAAGAACATTCTGATTTTTATATTCGATGGATTCAACTAGAGAATTGAGAACGAAATGATTCTGGTTTCATTTGATAAAAACTTGACCACTTTCAACGTATTATTGGCAAGTTTACACAACGCAACTGGTTTATGATTAAATGATGATCGATTGATTTTATTGACAACCAAAACCATAAACGATTTACAAAATCGAAATTTTTATCACGAAGAATCGAAACCACTCATAAATACGCGAGAAATTTTGAGATAACTTTTAAAGGTCATACATTGACCTATCTGCACCCAAACAATCGAGCTCTTATGAAACCATTGGATGGATAGGCAAACCCAGACATACGGAGATAATCCCAAAGGATAGACTTCTTTATCAAACGCAAAATTCTCGGCGGTCCCAAATTAAGAGAGGTTGCAGACGATATTTCAAAATGTCATGAAATTGTGAAATAATCTTCTGATAGAGCAGAAAACTTTGCGGGAAAAGGGGAAATAGCTCGATAAGTGCAATTTCTCCTAATTTTCCCACAATGTATTCCAGAGTCGTCTGCAACAAACTGATCATGTCGTTATTGTTTGGTAATGGGTTAAAGGTAATCGTTCACAGATGTGAAGGAATGTGTAAGTTGAAAATTAATTTCTTTAAAACTGCACAACAGCTGTATTGTTATATGAAACGCACTGAAGAATAGTCAGAGTAGCAGAAAGGTGGCTGAACTATAGATAGTTTTGCAATATCCTTATACTTTTAAAGAGCTATACAAATAAAAAGAAAAAGAAAGAAAAATGAGCAACCCAAAATATGCATTGAATTTGTTGAACACAATCCCCCCCCATTAGATAATTTTCTACGTCACCCACATCAGTCGTCCCAATTATGTTTCCCCATAGCATGAACAGACATGAATCAGGGCTGGCGATAAATAAATAACAAAGACCTTGGCCCAAAGACCTATAATAGTGATAAGACCAAAGGTGAAGACGAAGACTACAGGTATTGCACATTGATAAAGGGTACACTTGAAATCATTTATAAACGACATATCAACTGTATATTGGAAAATTCTTATACGGATATTTCTTTCAGAAGTCAAGTAAAAATATTTCATCAAAATATTTTTTACATTTTGAGTAAATCTGCGTTTTGCTTCAAAGTTTTGTTTGCCTTTCTGCTGCATGTTTAAGGCAAAATGGGTATGTTTATAGAAGGATTTAAATTGACCCCAAAACTATGGCCTTGAAAGTGAAGTTGTCTCAACTGGCCCGATCTATTGCCCCCGAAGCTACGGCCTTGAAAGTGAAATTGTCCAAACTGGCCCAATTTTGCTATCTCTATTGACCACTAAGGTCCTGTTTGTATACCAAAAACTGACCACGAGATCTGATCGGTTTGTTTACTTCTGACAAGTTATCTGATAAGAAAACTATACTGTTCGACAGAAATAAGGGTACACATGGTACAGCGCAATCATCATGTCGCCCTTTGACAATACTCATGCTGGCAAGCAGTTTATATTAACTTATAACAAAACTGACAAACGAACGATTGTTTTATAGCAAAGACAGGTGTTGAATGTGCTTGTTCACATATAGGACAATTTGCAATTCAAAATAAAAGAGTGTTTGTATTGATGTACGATATGTAATGGAAAAGAAAAAGCTACTGAACCCAAAGTTGAATAGGTATTGTCAATATATCAAAGTTTACACAAACCGTATACGATGGGTTTCAAAACTGTGCAACACTTTTAGATCTTAAAACATACGTATTCATTGTATACAGGCTCTAGATACTTAAATACAAACTAACTTACTCCAAGTGGATATTGTCCCTTACATCTCATACAACAGTCGGAAGTTATACAGTTTTAAATAAATAAGCACAGACGATATAATTTGGATTTAATATCACAATTCCCAAAGACGACGGGCATTTAGGTCATAGAATACCTTTTGTATATAAAAGATACAATGACATTTCATTATAGCGTTTGAAGAGAAGAGTCCTAATAATTTTTAGATTTAAGATAAAAAATGATTCATTAAACACAGAAATTGACTCTTTAAAAAGGGGGAAAACAGGACAAAATATGAATAGCATTGCCATCCCATTATACCGATGTATCTTATAAGGATATAAGAAAAGAAACGATTCTAAATCAGTATCAGAAAATTTTACACGTCTAAAAGGTAAAACACACCATAAATAAAAGGCCATAATTACGGTGGCACAGAGGTGACATGTATGCGATATTTCGAGTTAGTAAGTCGAAATATCGACATAGTTAGCTCGTTATTTCAAGTTAGTATGTCGAAATAACGACTTATTTGTCTCGTTATTTCGACTAAGAATAACGGGGAAAAAACCGCATACATGTCACCTCTATGCCACCGTACATAATACAACAAAATGTCCGAATGACAACATATTTACTAACCCATTCGGAACACCTCGGCCATTTCTTAAGATAATCTCGGAGGTAATGGGGAGCCATTTTTGAAAGTAGGTCATTGACGAAGGGCATGTCCGTTTGCAATCGTATCTACACGGCAATCCCCGACACAAGCCGGGGATTACCGAGAAGATACGATTGAAAAAATATGAAACAAAGATGTGTTAATATGATAATCTTTTATGAAAACATTAAAAAAAAACATTCAAGTGTGATATATAACCAATTTGTGTGTATTTACATAAATATATAGTATCTGTGTGCAAGTTGTGCTCATGTGCGCTTTCCGCCGGAAAACAGCCAAATTACCCCAGGATTTCTGGTGTATTCATGAACTGCTTACGAGGTATATGGAGGCCTCGTATATGTACCGACTTGTGTCGGAGATTGCCGAGTAGATACGATTGTATTGTTACTAACCCAGCTCTATCGTTACGATAGGAGCGCGTAAACAATTTCGGCCAGTATAGTTTCTGTTGCATGCCGCTCACGCTTTTAAATAGTGTGTACACTGCTGCGGCGGTTTGTATTCATTCGACGTACGTACCTTCTACAACCAACATGGGACCCTACGCGAAATCTGAGAATGGCGGAGACGTGAAGATTGTAGAAAATGGCATTGCGAAGCACAGTATCCCCGAATTGATCGTCAAGAAAAGGAACGGTATAAAACTCTCCGAGGAGGAAATCGAGTGCTTTATTCAACATCTCGTTACCGGAAAAGTACAGGATGGACAGTTAGGTAAACTTTCTTAGATGTTTACTGTACGTATATATATATAGTTAGGGGTTTCTTATAATTGAAAAGTCCTATTTAATTAGTGCGTGTTTTAGATTTAATCGAATTTCTGGAATGATGTTCAGTTAGAGGACCGGTAGAGATCTAGAGTACTAACCCTGCGAGTACTTGGTGATTTTCTGAAAATAGCTGTTTGTGTCTGCTTTCCAAAACCTGAAGTATCTGCTTAATGTTGATGAGAAAAAACCTCAGAGTAGCAAACGGGTTAAGATCCCAGGCCAGCTACCACTTGAATGTGCGGCTGGACTGGATCTGACCTGTTTGCATAAGCATGAAGTCGGTTCCAGCACTAAAATGGCTAGTTTTTGGGGCTCTCTTCAATCATTAATTTCTAGTGAACAAACGGCTCCAAACGTTACTCAGTAATTCGAGGGTTATGTTCAATACTATAGTAAGTGGTTCAAATTTTATTATTGCACTGAATAATCGAAATGTCATATGAAATCGTAATTAGGATGGCAATTATGTATTCTAAGAACGTCGCCTCTTCCCGTTCGATATTGCTTTGATCACGTGACTTTCCCAATTGTAGGACTTTGTTTATGTAGTTATTCGGTCATGTCATTTGCTTGTATGGGTTTCGCTTTACCACAAGTTCGTTATGTAGACTGTCTGACATCTATGCGTGAATATGCGGCTAAGGTAATCTAGCACCTGATCTCAATTTCAACTAGACTCATTACCAAACAATAACGACATTTGAACAGTGTATTGCAGACGACTCTGGAAAACATTGCGGGAAAAGGAGAAATTGCTCGTCACGAACAATTTTTCCTTTTCCCAAACTGTTTCCTACCCTATCAGAAGATTTTTTTTTCAATTTCATCACATTTTGTCGCCTGTTAACTCTTTCAAATTTTGGACAGTTTGGTAAAGGGTTAAGTCAGCTGATATGTATCTTTAAGGTTGCATGTTTTATTCGTGTTTAAGGGATCGGACGTGAGGGCATCCGTCGATAAGAGTTCAGAGCATAAGGACAGTGAACTTGACTAAGATATACGTTTATCTACATCATTATTATGCGTTTATCTAGTCTACATCATTTATTTGTGCGGTAAATGCTCATAGATCTTGGAAGGATTTAAAAGGTGCTTTTTTCACCGATATCAGGAAATTCTGAAGTTAGAAATTAGTTTCTTTAAACCTGCACAATAGATGTATTGTTATATGATATGCACTAAAGAATAGTCATTGGAAGCAATATTATATCGTTTTTGATTCTTTAAAGTGTGTATACAGTGAATTTTAAAGTGCATTTTAATCGAAAAGCATGATATCGCCTTTGAGTTCAACTGCATATGAACTGTACATACGCTTCCTGAATTAATTATGCTTTCAATCGCTTCTTTCAATTGTATATCAAACAACAATGAAAAACATGTATTTATTCAGTGGCATTTTAGTTCGATTTCCAAACTTTCTCTTCTCTGAACAAGCTCCTTTAACCCTTAGAATCCTGGGTAATTTTCTAAAAGTGGATTTTTGTGTCGTATGCTTTTCAAAACCTTTAATATCTACTTGATTCTTTTTAAAGAAACGATACTAAGAGTAGCAAACCGGTTGGATCACAGGCCAGCCACCAATTTATTTGGCGGCTGGCCTGGATCTAACCTGTTTCCATAGGCATGAATTTGGTTCCAGCGGCTGTCCCAAATTGAAAGAGTTTGCAGACGACATTTCAAAAGATGATGCAATTGGAAAATAATCGTCTTCTGATAGAGTAGAAAACATTGTGGGAAAAGGAGGAATTGCTCGCCACGAGCAATTTCTCCTTTTCCCACAATGTTTCCCATAGTCGTCTGCAAAAAAGTGGTCAAATGTCGTTATTGTCTGGCACTGAAAATACTGACCATTGGGAAAGGTCAATCATTTGATACTCGCATGTACTCGATCGTTTATGAGCTAGACACTGGAAAGAATTTGATATACTCTTTATGCGATTTAAAGCCCACAATGCATCCCGTGATAATGAGATGATGTGGGAAATAAAGGGAAATAGCTTGTCAGATGGCGAATTGTTTGGAGTTGCGATGTAGAGAAGCATGCTGAAAATTGAACGTTCTCAGAGAAGTGTAAATGCGGGCATTTTTTTCTGTTGAAATGTTTTAGAGAAGCTGGCATATTAAATGGATGAGAACCTTGAGATAACGTTCTGCTGGATGATAAACCAAAATCGCAGAGTGTTCAGTAATGGGTGAACCGATACTTGTGTTCAGTATGAACTTAAATTAATTTTTGTTCTATCATTTCATCTTCACTATCTATTTTGTTTACTTATTCATGCCCCCGGAAGACAGTCACCTAGCTATAAGATATTTACATGATGTCAGCTGCATTTAACCAATCTCGGTAATACCTGCAGTTAAACATATCAAATTTCAAGTAAATAATCAAAATATTTAGATATGGTTGATTGCTTATGAACAAGTTGAAATGGTTGCTTGGTTGCATTTAAAGAAGTAAAAATGGTTGCTTGGTTGCGTACAAGAATTAAAAATGGTTGCTTGGTTGCGTATAAAGAATTCAGAATGGTTGCTTATAAAGAAGTAGGGTGTTTTGGCCGTAACGTTTTGTCATACACCTGTGTAGCTTCTTTGGTAATGGGTATTAAGTGGTTGCAAAAACAATTGTCTTAAAGGTGCGACAAAAGGAATTCTTTTGTGCATACAACTCAATTTTGTTACTATTTAGATTTAGTGTCTTCCGGGGGTTGGGGTCTGGAAACTACCCGTATTGGAACAAAACCTAACGGGTAGTATAATTTGTTGCGGCCTATTTTATTTCCAACCAATTTAAGAAGTATATTGAGTGAATAAAATAAGATTAACTTTACTTAAAGTGTTTATGTTTGATAGTGAGAAAGTTGGTGCCGTCCTAAAATAAAGGGAAATAGCCTGTCAGATGGCGAATTCTTTGGAGTTGCGATGTAGAGAAGCATGCTGAAAATTGAACGTTCTCAGAGAAGTGTAAATGCGGGCATTTTTTTCTGTTGAAATTATTTTTTAGAAGCTGGCATATTAAATGGATGAGAACCTTGAGATAACGTTCTGCTGGATGATAAACCAAAACCGCAGAGTGTTCAGTAATGGGCGAACCGATACTTGTGTTCAGTATGAACTTAAATTAATTTTCGTTCTATCATTTCATCTTCACTATCTATTTTGTTTACTTATTCATGTTTTATTCATTCACTCATACATTGATTAATTTATCATTTAGCTATTCAATCATTCGGTCATGTTTTAATTCAATTCATTATTTATTTATTTATGTATCTATTTATATATATTCATTATTTTATTCATCCACCCTTTACGGCGATATACTCATTCGTGCTTAATCTGTGCCTCTTTAAGGCAATGACGATGTGCCTTGCCAAAAGGTACATAGCGATGAAATGTGACAAGCAAAAATACGAACAATGTTCCAATAATTACTAAGACGATGATTTTCAACCTAATCGTGACCGGCCTTTTCCAAATGCAGTCTACGTAGATTCCACGTGGCAGCAGCAAACGTCCATTTAACCCTTTACCGAACGCCAAATCTTTGACTCCCAAATTGAAAGAGTTTGCAGACAACACATCTAAATGTAATGAAATTGAAGAATAATCTTCTGATAGGACAGAAGACATTGTGGGCAAAGGAGAAATTGCTCTTAACGAGCAAGTTCACCTTTTCCCACAATGTTTTCAAGAGTCGTCTGCAAAAAACTGATTAAATGACGTTATTGTTTGGTAATGGTTTAAAGGTGCTTGTTCACATATGTGAGGAAATTAGAAGTTGAACAACAATTTCTTGAAAGCTGCACTACAGCTGTACTGTTATATGATACGCACTGAAGAATAGTCGTTGTAAACAAAATCTGATTATTTACAGTCTAACTTGTGTTAAACAGCCACCCTTTAAGCAGCCAACCTGCTTTAAAAAGCCACTACAGAAAGTCCAAGTGTTAGATTTATAGTGTAATTCAAATTGTGTTAGGCAGCCAACCTGTCTTAAACAGCCAATTTATCTGTCCCATAGGCTGGCCTCTTAACACAAGTTTGACTGTGTTAATCTTCAAAGAATATATACAGTGACTAAACATGCATTTTTATTCCAAAAGCAAGACATCGCTTTTTAGATCTGCCACAGTTAAAATGTACATACAAATGAAAGAAAGAGGTGAAAGAAAAAAGGCAAAACAATCAACAAAAGGAGAGATGAGCAACACATTTCTGCATTTTAGTGGAGTTTAATATAAGAACATAACGATTAGACAAACCGAAAGTAAACTCAGGGAATTCCCACTGGTTTTCCCGTTATCTGATAATTGTACGTGTTCCGATTGCTGTTTATATTATTTTGTCTAATATCGCATTGTTTATCATAAACAATGGGGGTCATTCTAAAGGTGGGTGACGAACACTTTATCAAGTAATTACGCCTTAGTGTATGTACTGGTCTCCTTCGGAATGCTCATAATTTCGTTTTATTGTGGTAAAAAGTAGATATTGATCATAGTTAACTATTGACAATTCCTCCATTTACCAACACTAATTTAAATCGATGATAAACCCATTACCAAACAATAACGACGTTTGCAGACAACTGTGGAAAACATGTGGGAACAGGAGAAATTGCTCTTGACGACCAATTTTTCCTTTTCCCACAATGGTTTTTGCCCTATCAGAAGATTATTTTCCAATTTCTTCACATTTTGAAATGTCGTCTGCAACCTCTTTCAATTTGGGACAGTTGAACATTTGGCGTTTGGTAAAGGGTTAAAGGATAAAGGATATTTTTCAGTTTGCATTTCGATCAAAAGTGTCGTATGCCAACTTTTTATTATGGTCCAGTTAAAACATGTTGCGTTTTGGGAAAAGATAATATATGAGAAACTGAACGTTATTAGGTAAATGCGCATTTAGTCCATTGTGTGAGGTCTTTCATGCAACTACGCAATACTGAAATACTCAAAGTACAACTTAACTACCCTATCGTCTTTACTAAATCCATTGCAATACGGCCTTTAGCATGTTCCCTTTTATTCAGCCTGGGGTAAGTGACTAGTCAAAATTCAAAGCTATGGCAAACAGCAAACGGCAAAATAAAACAAAGAATAAACTTGAACACAATACATTTTTGTCTAATGTCTATGATATTTGATTAGAAGTCATTGTTCTAAAATACAAATTGCTCTATACGATTAATTAATCTTTTTGTCACAATTTTTTGTAATATAAACTACTTCATAGAATGTGGTTAAGTGAAGTGTTATAGAGAAATGGGTTTTATATATAGATAGATATGTATTGTCAATTGTTGTTATTTTTGTTGGGTTTTGAAGCATGGCTTGCAGAAAACATCTTTCTTTCGATTTCTTTTCGTAGCTCTTGCAACAACTGTTGGTGGTGTGGTGTTCCTAAATAGAAAGTTGTTCCAATGTTTGTATGGGATTTGAAGTCGTATCAACAGTGTTTTAGGTTTAATGATGTTATTACCTACCTGTGATTCACAAACAAAAAGTACGTTGTGACATTGACTCATCGTTTTAAGTTTTCTATAGCATGTTTCTTTACACAAATGCCCCCAATCTCTACCCGAGTTAATTGGTTCCCGCTACGCTTCCACTTTCGCATTATGGGGAACGAACGATTACTCTGTATGGGAGATTGACAGGGCGCTTCATCCTTGGCTGGAATGGTGGCAGCGGTATGTTTGAATTCCAATAGGAGGTACATGTAGTATTCTTACTGAATGCTGATAGTTCATTTCAGATTTACCAGTCAATATGAAACGTTGGTTGATGATGTGCAAAACAACTTAAAATTCATTGACACGATGTAAAAAGATGAATAAAAAACGAATAAAGTGAAAAAAGAAAAGAAAAAGAATCCGCATGAAACGAACAAGTGAAATTAACACCACCGATCAAGTGCACAACTTTTCACCCATCACTAAACAATAACAATATTTGACCAGTTTATTGTAGACGACTCTTGAAAACATTGTGGGAAAAGGGGGACTTGCTCATAACATTCCCACAATGTTTTCTGCCCTAACAGAAGATTATTGTTCAAATTCATAATGTTTTGAAATAACGTCTGCAAACTCGTTCAATTTGGGACGGTCGAAAATGTTGCGTTTGGTAAAGGGTAAACGTCCTTCGTTACCTAATTGACATATTAATTCCCGGAATAGATATATAAATGTTTATCGTATAGCGTGTTTTGCAAGAAGAATGTCTCGCATGGTAGGAGTGACCAATCGTCTTGTATTTATTTGTGTTTGAAAACAAATGTTTTTTATTTGTGTATTTTGCTAAAACTTAAATTGCACAAACCCACACAACTTAACTGTTTTAACCTTGTGCAAAATAGGAAACCGGCTGGTCCTTTTTAACCAACGACTGTCTTTTAAAGGACTATGTTCACTGAAGCCATCTTAAACTTTTGATAAAAATTTATGTCCTTCAATAACGGGCGCGTTTCGAAAGATAGCTGAAATTGGGAACAGGGCATTCAATTTATGCCGAGAACGACCGAAATAGTCCGACGAAAGAGTGAATTTCAAAATGGCGGATTATGGGTATTCTACCTAGATCATGTGTTTGATGTATATCACTAAAAGAACCCATTTTGTGAGATATTCGGTTTTAAACCATTCGATAAGATAATAAATCAATGGTAAGACTAAATGCCATGCGTCTTTCGTGATTCCGTGATAGCATTATACCAAGTTACGTAAAACGTAAGAATATAAATAATGATAAGAACCCACACACAAAAAGGACAAACACACTTGGGACAGAATGAGGACACTAATTTAATCTCAATTTCGTTAAGCCTTAACATATCGCCAAATTCTCGTCTGTCCCAGTTTGCAGACGACATTTCAAAATGTGATGAAATTGAAAAGCAATATTCTAATAGGGCAGAAAACATTGTGGGTAAAGGAGAAATAGCTCGTTAAGAGCAATTTCTCCTTTACCCACAATGTTTCCAAGAGTTGTCTGCAACAAACTGGTCAGATGTCGTTATAGTTTGGTAAAGGGTTAAGGCAGATATTATGACCGCATTTCGTCATCCTGTCCTCGATTCTGGACACTAACACGGATCAATGGACTGTTCGTTTACGATCACGAATCTTATCTCAGACCCCATGGACCCGGCTTCGGGATTTCCTCAGTCACGATAATGTTCAATCGAAACTACTCGGGTATTTCCGTGAGCTGAGTACATTTTCATTAAATAAACCCGATTCTTTCAGATTGGATACTGTTAAGGGGGCATCCGTAGCCTAGTGATTCGAGTACAGAACTTGAAAGCACATGGCCCCTCTCTGCATTGGTAACAATCCATGTAACGGCATTTTGATTTTCATGAGAGGTAGTCTCCCGACTAACTTATAAAATCCCAATGGTTCTACCCGGCTTAACCAGGCCTTTGTCGGCAGTTGAGTGTGGGGTCTATCTCCACCAAAAAAGAAAATGCAATGAGTTTTGCAAAGATATACTAGAATGATGATATTTTTCTCTGCTTTTTTTTTCTTTTACTCTTTTAAATCATCTTGGTGTTTGGGAGTTTTGGTGGTCTCTGTTCCACCCATTTCTGATCTCAACCCCCAAAGATGAACATTGACCCGTGATATCGAAACGTACATATGTTTGATGTCTTGCTTGAACTCAAAAGTCTAGCAGAACGTTGAGTATAAGTATAAGCATCGAAGTTAAATTGTGATCTAGAAATTAACTTTTACTCAACAGTTTTTCTCAAACTTAAGTTTAAGAAATGATTTTGAATCAATCCAAATACTGTCTCACGTACCGTGATAAATGCTTAAAAAGTCAAACCAATAAAAAACGATTAGGTAAGTCGATCTTAGAACATACTTAGTTATATTTTTCAAAGATTTCGTAGTGTGTTAAAGTTTCGCTATCATGTATTGTAGGGGGCATGTCAGTCTTAAGCACTGGCCTTCCCTGCGAAAAAAAGCAAACAAATTCTCTGAAAATGCCCTTCATTACTGTGGTTAAAATGCACAAAATTTAAAACACGTTTATGATGAGATGTCTCTACAAAATATGAATAAAAATATGTATAGTAATAATAGATAAATAAGTAAGTAAAGAAATGCAAGAAGAATGACTATATGAATGAATGAATGAATGAATGAATGAATGAATGAATGAATGAATGAATGAATGAATGAATGAATGAATGAATGAATGAATGAATGAATGAATGAATGAATGAATGAATGAATGAATGAATGAATGAATGAATGAATGAATGAATGAATGAATGAATGAATGAATGAATGAATGAATGAATGAATGAATGAATGAATGAATGAATGAATGAATGAATGAATGAATGAATGAATGAATGAATGAATGAATGAATGAATGAATGAATGAATGAATGAATGAATTAATTAATGAATGAATGAATGAATGAATGAATGAATGAATGAATGAATGAATGAATGAATGAATGAATGAATGAATGAATATGATAGATATAATAAATCGATAAATGAATGAATTAATAAATGAATTGATAAATAGGTGAATAGTTGAATTGATGAAAACAAAATCACTTGTTTGGATAAGCGTGATACATGTAATAGCGTCCTGATACGAAAATGATTTGCAAATGCCATTCCGATCTTGAGATGATTTATGATCATATTGGTATGTCCCTGACATCGCATGTGTTTGTTTTGTTTTATGGGGGAACTATGAAAGAGCGTATCAGGGGTAAGGTTACGGCCTCAGTACACAAGGGTCGTGGGTCCTAATCCTATGATAAGCGAGTTCCACCTTGCAACCTTCATTAATCCACATTCGGCGCAAGTGCTGGTTATTTATCTGGGAAACATAATCGAAAGTGAATCTTGATCTAAGTTATATCAACTTGTTTTGCAATCGACGTAAGATAAATAAGATGAATAAGTGTAAATTAAACTAAACTGACAGAATAATAGTCAAGCAACGTCCCCTGTTGTCACTAATTCTTTCTTATTCTTCATTTACTATGATTCCTTGACGTGACGAGCAATTTATCTTGTTATCACCTTGATTTCCCTAGCTGCTTGCTTCTTAAAGCGAGCAATCCTTCTACTTTTCATTATGGATTTGGTTTTTTTCTCCCTTTTCAGGGATGGCGAAATCAATTATCCGTGATGCCCAGCTTCTCCAAAGGCCTTTACGGACAAGTGGTTTTTCATCGAAATATACAGTATAAGTTTTACATGGACAAGTGCAGAAAAGTATTTGGCATTTACGGACAAGTGATTGAAAATCAAATTTCGCCATCCCTGCTTTTTCAATATGGGGTATAAAGCAGATTCGTTACTTAACCCTTTCCCAAACAATAAATTTTGCACTGTCCCAAATTGAAAGAGTTTGCAGACGACATTTTAAAATGTGATGAAATTGGAAAAAAAAATCTTCTGATAGACCAGAAAACATTGTGGGAAAAGGAAAAATTGCTCGTCACGAGCAATTTCTCCTTTTCCCTCGATGCTTTCTAAAATCGTCTGCGACAAAGTGGTCAAATGTCGTTATTGTTTGGGAAAAGGTTAAAACACCCGGAATTATTTGGCGAAGGGTTCTTGACTGATAACACAGCTTATTTATAGCTACTTTTATCTGACGTGGATTTTTTTTCATGGAATTTGCCCGGTGTTGTTCTGAAAATTATTCACATTTAGTTTTTTTATTTCTTGTTTACCTTACTGCAGCGATTTGATTGGACGAACACAGTTGAAAGTATGTCAGTATGTCAATGGCGTCCCTCAGAATGGAAAACGGTTGGTATGTTCCACTACGTGAAAGAAAATCAATAAACTGGCCCGTAGATACGAAACCGTTTTAATCTCATGCGCACGCATGTCTTTACATAAGTATGACGTGGAGTTTCACACACTGTAGATACTGGCTCTAACCGTACTTTCGTTTCTTGATACAGAACTGCTTTTCTTATCGTAATGACACTTTCTTGATCCTTTACTCACAGTTTCATACAAGGGTCCCATTAAAGCAGTTTAAAGGGACTGTCTCACAAGTTGGAGGATTTCTTTTGAATAAGCTGTCTTCTATGGATAAAATGGCATCACATACATGTATCTATAAACAAACATGCAATTTTTCATACATTTATCACAACGTTTCATAATCGTGTAGTGAAGATATAGTATACATGTACTTATGTTGCAATTATAGTAATTCGTTAAAACGGTTTATTTCGTTTATAATTGTTTGAATATGAATTACCCATAGGTAAGCGATGGCATTTGAGATTCCATCTTAATGTAGGTCTCACCAACATTTGACTGTGCATGTGCACGCCTTTGCTCCGTCATGTGAAATCATCAAAAATGACAAGCGTTTGCTATCAATCACTGAAAGATCGGCAATTCTCGGTCGACCTCGTGATATCGCTAATTCTAAAAAAAACTTTTTGTCTTGACGCTACTCTTTTAAAAGCATCATATGCACGTGTTGCAGTCTCAATTACTCATTGTAAAATGAATTCAAAGTACTTTTATGGTGATCGACAATCGTTCTAGAACGTATGCAACTTTTCTGTAAATAAGCGCTATTCTTGCTTTAAAAGTACGCACTACCAACGTCCACTCCCCTGGTATGAAACGAAAAGCTATTCGTCCTTGGAGGGTAGCCTAAACAAACATTCAAACGGGGTCAATGACAAAACTGTTTGTCTGTGCGCGATAACACGCCGTCAAAACGTCCGGACTAATTTCGCGGGAACACAAACGTATCGCTTCTCACCTGATAACAGCGGAAGCGCGCGGAAAATCTTTAACCCTTTCCCAAACAATAACGACATTTGACAACTTTGTACCGGACGACTTTAGAAAACATTGTGGGAAAAGAAGAAATTGCTTGTAACGAGCAATTTCTCCTTTTCCCACAAGGTTTTCTGCTCCATACTAAGACTATTTTTCAATTTCATCACATTTTGAATTGTCGTCTGCAAACTCTTTCAATATGGGACAGTCGAAAATTTGTTGTTTGGGAAAGGGTTTATTGGGTAGAGGTCTAACGCAGTGTATGGCCGAGTATGGTATCGAACGATTGAAACAAAAAACATCGCACGAGGGCGCGATTGACCTAAAGTGGGTAGGTTTCATCGATTGTTTACTTAAAAAGACTTTCGCACAGATTGTAATTTAAAAAAAAGAAATACCAATGTCCTCTACAAATGAAACAACATTACATATCTATAAAGTTACAGAAAACTAGGATACTGGTACATTTCTTATAGGGTTTTGATAATCGTGAAGAGGAGATATAGCACATTTGAGTTGTAGACTAAGTAAGCCGTTTACACGGTTTATTTCGTAAGCAATTAACTTTTATAATCGTCTTGCGAAGTAATTGAAATTTGTAAGAGCAGGCGGGGTGATCACGTGACCAATATTTACGATAAATACCCGAACAAGATGGCCTCGCCACAGGTATATTTGCTTTTTTCAGCAAATTACTTTTGTTTTCCGCTATTTTGAGAGTATGCATGGGCCAGGACCACTGGCTATGTCTTGGAGCGAACGGCACGGTAAAAATGGGAAAAGAAACGTCCAACGGCGGTTGCGGAAGATTGATCATCGGAACATGGTGTATGTAAAATAGTGGGAATAAAAAGTAATCTGCTGAAAAATAGCATACCTACTCATTCAACGGCGCCGCCATTTGCAATCTGTTTTATGTCGTAAACAATGATCACGTGATCACCCCGCCTGAATAGTGCTTTGAACCAAGATTATAAAATGGGTCGACACTCTAATCATGTGACGCTAGTAAGATGTGTCCGAAAGCGACCCATTATGTTAATACGGCAAGTTTTTTTTAAATCAAAGCACTGAAAGCACCGATGCTTATTTCTCAATCTTTGTGTGATAACATACGTTTTCAGCATCTTTATAGATAAATAAAGAAAAAGAAAAATGTAATATATTTAGTGATGATGATTGTTTAAATCTTTTTTCTAATACTAAGATTGTGTTACTCACAACATACATGCTATGAAATAGTCCCTTAATTAAACGGTGTTCGTTAAAGAGTAAATATGGGCTTACGAGAGAAAGGGAATAGTGAGATATGGTGTTTTAGTGCTTGCGCATGCGCATTACAATTTGAAATGATGAATAAAAACTGGCGGGGTCTTCGTGGCCTAGTGCTTAGAGTACAAGAGCCTGTCTCATTTTTTTTATATGGTTTTTACATCACATCAACATTATTTCAGTTATGTAGCGATGCCCGACTCTTAATGATGGAGGAAGACCCCATACTCAACTACCCACAAGGGCTGGTCAAGGTCGGTAGAACCATCGGCATTCCGTAAGTCAGTCGGGAGACTGCCTCTCATGAAAATCCATATCCCTCTCAGGATTTGAACCCATGCAGAGAGGGGCCATGTGATTTCAAGTTCTGTACTCTAACCACTAGGCCACGGAGGCCCCCTGTCTCATATACGTCCGTGCGATAGATTTCTTCGTAAGCATAAATGAAATGGGGGAAGAAAGGACATTAGAAAAGCGTTAGCTTAGATCGGTACGGAACATGACTCCTACTGCTGAAATCTTAATCGTACTTTTTATTGCGTGTCAATATTTCATCTTTCATTTACAAGAAAAGAGAAATTACGTTTGAGATTCAAGGATTATAACACAATGTTGTAAACGTCTACATAAAATTATGGGTCTTTATGAGACAGGCCCAAGATTTTGATATCACAATTTCCCTCTCTGTGTGGGTTCAAATCCCGATGACGGCATTTCGAGTTTTATGCGAGGTAGTTTCATATTTGACCTACTGAATGTCGATGGTTCTACGTGGCTTGACCAACTCTTATGTATATATGGGTTTTTTTATTGATTATCGAAAACAACATGAAATTCCTTAACGAACCAACACACGTTTTGAGTACGCCTTGATTTTCTTGGAACATTATTCCTCCAAAATACGTTGTTGACTAAAAAGCAATTACTCCATTCGTTATAATGATCTTCCACGAAATGAATTTTAATCGTAAAAAAGTAAGCCTCTCTGTAATGATCATTGAAAATTAGGGTAAATGCCCCCCATCCCCCTTTTGGCCTGTCACGGGTAGGGGGTCTTATAAAAGAGTTTTTAGCTATTTTTGGAAACCATCGTAAACTTTTATTAAATTCTCTTATCTGTCACATTTACGCTGTTCAAACTCACCGAATTTCGGTTCTCGTGTCCGTGAAATGGGGTTAGTAGAGACACGGAGATAACGTGTCTACTATGACAACAAATCGTAGTGTCCGACTTCTATTCCACTTCGCGTCTAGCATTTATGACCCCAAAAGATAAACATTGCACTCGTATGATTTGACCCATTACTTCATGGCGACTAAGTTTGACATATTCACTGTGTAAGACTTAAAACAAAAGCAAGTGGTCAAATGGCGTAACAAATTGCTCATGTCAAAGCAATTTCGCATTCTTTTCGTAAAGGCTTCTATGGAATATTATAAGTAATGTTTGCGTTTTATCACAGTCTGTTGATGCTTTCAATTCGGACTACTACAGTGATTTGTTGAAAGACTCACAGAATGTATGTTTAATGTATTACTTTGAGATGCATATACATGTATCTTATGCGAAACAAGACCATTACTAAAAATCAAGATTGTGTTACCGACGTTTACTACTAAATGAATGTTGACAAATCAGATTGGACGAGTTACCTTCAATCCTAAAATGCTAAGAAAAATGATCAACACATTTCAAAGGGACCTTTGTCGCAAAAAGAAACCAGATTTGACAATTATTCAGCGCATAAGAACGCCGACAATTATCCAAAAAAAGTATGAATTAAATACCTCACAATAAAGCATTTACAGTCATTGTCGTTAAGTTTCAAGCTTGTGATAATTCTCAGAAGAATCAAAGAAGACCACTCAGATCGACACAGTTTTTCTCTTTTGATATATTTGTGGGAAATGTATCCCGATAGATTTCAAATCGCAGGAGATAAGCCGAACGTTTAAGTGGTTGTGAGGCAATATTTCATCATTGCGCATTTGAGTTGCGCATGATCAAACCTTTCAGTCTTCGCAATGATCACCAGTGGGTAAAATTCCAATCCTTTAATGAACCAAGATACTCTACCGAAAATGATAATAGATAAATATTAAATTTACCGGGATTAAAAGGACAAATTGATCATAATAGTTCCTGATGCTGGAAGAACAAAATCGTGGAGTAAGGGTTAACGGTTATACAACGTTTTCGCATACCACAACTCTAGCGACCTTGAACTTCCAAACGTAAACATTGCAATCGGAACTGTTATTATTGCGTGCTGACAAACTCGGAGGTTTGACCTATATTGATAAGGTTGAGTTTTGAGGATGTTCTATTTTATAAGAATAATTTTACATGCAATACTTTCGCCCAGCTTTCTTTGGTATAAACCGAATTGGGTGAATGAGACATGTATTTTACCTTTTCGTCCCTACCTTTATTTATATTTATTTGATTTCGTGTTATTTATCTAGATAGATTAGTGTTCCAAATTAGGATTAAGGGACCGATTTCTTTTATAACAATCACGACCTAGTGTCGTGAAAATGTAAATCGACACCGTTTTATAAACCACGCGCTATTGGAAGTAATTCGGTTATCGAGCATGCCGTGAAAGTAGTTCTGCGAATAGGCCGGCCGTTCGTAGTAAAAACCGTATCCAATCGACTCGGCAAAAATGGCAACATAGCAAGCTCTTTATAAGTTGTATCAATATTGTACCGTTTTCAGACAATAAAGGCGATTCTGTTTCATGTAAATAACGTGGATACTTTATCTAACTTGGACAGCAACAATCACATGATTCGATGTATTCATGGCATATTTTTGAGTGTCTTAAGGTCAAATCCCCAAAATGGCAGAATATGAGGGGGAAAGCTAAATTTGGAATTATCTTTCATCAACAGACATGATTTATATAAGTAACTTGGCTCTCCTTTTGTAGAGGCACCAAACTCGGTCTTCAAAAAGGTTTCACCTAATTTTAGGACTGGTATGTTAGGACTGGTATGTTATCAAAACTCTAAGCACCCTTAGTGTCGATTTGTCTCTTTAACGGTATCAGACTCTGTAAGTTTCGTGTAGACTTAGACAGAAAACGTGAGTACGTGCTCAGAAAGGTTTGAATATGTTAAACTGTCCATCTCTCCCCCGTTAAGACTAATAAACAGGACATTCTCGGTATAATCCTGCATAAGAATATATTAAATTTTGATGAGATCGACCTTCCAGACGCGACATTGCTGTCATGTATGGTAACTTATCTGAAAGAGGATAGTGCATGTTTGTGTATGTTTGTCATAGTCCTTTCCACTTATACAAAGTCCTCATCATTTGTAAAAGAAAAAGAAAAACACCGATTTCTCTCTCAAGCAATTCTAGTTTCTGTTTGCTTTCCCCTCGTTTATTCTTGTTTGTAATATTCTTAGGTATTTTATAGAACTGACTTTAAATGTGAAATGCTCACAGTTTGAAACTCAGAAGTGACTGAATTTAGGAAATCAAGCACCTCACCAAAGTTGACAGAGTTATCTTTCCATTATCAAATCATTAAATGGGAAAATATATTATCAGAATCCTCTGATTACTTCGTTATTTTCTTATAAACGCAAAATCAAACAAAAAACATTTACAGTTATATCAAACATTGATTGGTGAGATTAATTTAATATATGCTCTTAGATCGAATGGACATGGATATCAAGGGGTTAGGCCTATCGGTGTGTCCATCAATTTGTGTTATACAGTTGAACCTTGTTCAGAAAACAAAACAAAGGCCTTCTGTAAGGTGTTTTTTTAACAATTTTTTGTTGCTGTTGTATTTTTTATGGTGTGTTCCTTTGCAATGCATTATATTATACACTATTCATTCTTTCCAGGTGCGATGTTGATGGCGATGTTTCTAAAGAACCTCGACAGGGAGGAGACAACCAATCTGACCAAGGCTATGATACACTCGGGTGATATCCTGACCTGGCCGAGCGAGTGGAAGGGACTGGTGGTGGACAAACACAGTACCGGTGGGGTGGGCGACAAGGTCAGCCTCATACTCGCACCAGCACTCGCTGCCTGTGGAATGAAGGTCAGTTTTTAGCTTTGAATCAATGGACATTTCTCTCTCTCTTTTTGACAGTAGTATAGAAGAATGTAAAGCATTTGATGATTGTAGATGCCCCCACGCTACTCCCCATTACTACTATTAACCTCATATTCCAACAGCCCTCGCTGCTGGTAGAATGAATGTCAGTTTTCAGGTTGGAATCAATAGGCATTTCTCTCAATGTGACAGTAGCAAAGAAGGACGGAAACCATGTTACGTTTGCAAATAGCCCATGCTACCCTCCATTACTACTATTAACCTCATATTTGCACCTGCATTCATTACTGTTGGACGAAGTTAACTAAATGTGCTTTGAATACATAAACAGTTGAATATCGCATATTCAAACTCCCACTATCCAAAGACAATGTGTCCTTTGAAAGTATCCCCTGTTATCTAAAGTATGAACAAATGGTGTTTATAATAACGGACACATGTACGCTTGTCATTGCTAAGTTTTTAGTCAAAGCATACATCTTGCCCGCACTGGGTCTGCTATTTGTACTGAGTATTTGTGAAAGGGAGATTACTCCTAGTTTATCTTTTCTGCTTTTAACATTCGGTAGCTCGCTTCCCGATGAATATTTATTGAGTATGCAAGTATAACTCGAGGCGACAATTCAAGGATTCATCTAATTCTCAGGAAAACCGTAAAAAATAAAAAGGCATACGAAGATTTTTTGAAAGGTTGTGCAAAAAACCTCAAGGTTGTTTTTTATGTAAACATTTGAGCGAGACAGTGTTATTATTAATACATATACATGTACCATCATAGTAGTTCTTGTAACAAAATCATAAAAGTAAAACTCTATTAAAAAAGAACATTATCATATGGTGGCTACATGTACCTACAGAACACCGAGCGTCACCAGTCTTATAAGTAAATGTGTACAGCATCCTAATAGTTTATGTACCATAATCGTCGAGATAATACCCTATTTGAAATGTCATGATCATCTTTTGGATACATCGTCACTTTGTAACTACTTAACCTACTTTGATCCCGCTTTAGGTGCCGATGGTATCCGGTCGCGGGTTGGCGCACACAGGCGGTACCCTGGATAAGCTGGAATCCATCCCGGGGTTTAACGTCACCTTGTCACACAATGAGATGATCAAGCTTCTCAACGACGTGGGATGCTGCATCGCAGGTCAGACCGCCAACCTCGTTCCCGCGGATAAAATCATGTACGCCGCTCGTGACGTCACCGGAACTACGGATCACATTGCTTTAATCACGTGTGAGTAGCTTTTAATGGTTGAGTCTTCATTATCCAGGCCTGATTATACAGGAAATCAAATAGAGAAAGAGCAATGGTAGTAATAGCTTTTCTCAATGGCAATCGCCAATTTAAACCCAGTATCAGTAATTTAACAATCTGGCAATACTGATTTGAACTCTTAAAACGCCTGGATATAAGTTAGCAATCTGGCAATACTCTTAAAACGCCTGGATATAAGTTAGCAATCTGGCAATACTCTTAAAACGCCTGGATATAAGTTAGCAATCTGGCAATACTCTTAAAACGCCTGGATATAAGTTAGCAATCTGGCAATACTCTTAAAACGCCTGGATATAAGTTAGCAATCTGGCAATACTGATTTGAACTCTTAAAACGCCTGGATATAAGTTAGCAATCTGGCAATACTCTTAAAACGCCTGGATATAAGTTAGCAATCTGGCAATACTCTTAAAACGCCTGGATATAAGTTAGCAATCTGGCAATACTGGTTTGAACTCTTTAAACGTCTGGATATCTAGAACCGAACTTGAACGATAACTAGACAAATACTTATTTCGTTTGAATTCAAAAACATGTAAATCCGTTGTGTAATGCTTAAAGTATTTAACTTGAAATACTATAGCCCCTCTCTGTGTGAAATCAAACCTAGCCTAGTACTGGTGCATCCAGGAAAGCCTTTACAAAACAGAATATGTTGGTACGGCACTGACGAAGAGGACCCCTATGGTACCAGTGTCTGTATGTTACGTAACTATGACTATGATAGAGGTAGCTTTCATGATTCTCAGGGGGTGTTTTACTGAGTGCCGATGGTTCATAAATATCAGGACATGACAATATAACTAAATGGCTTTTCGCGTGAATCTAAAATCCTTACATACAAAGGTAATTTGTGATATTTTAATGATTTTCACCCATATCCAAACGCCAAATAGACGACTCTCCCGAATTGAAAGAGTTTGCAGACGACTTTTCAAAATGTGAAGAAATTGAAACTTAATTTTCTGATAGGGCAGATAACATTGTGGGAAAAGGAGAAATTGCTCATAAAGAGCAATTTTTCCTTTTCCCACAACGTTTTTCAGAGTCGTCTAAAACAAAATGGTTAACTGTCGTTATTGTTTGGTAATGGGTTAAACAAACTGGTTTACTGTCGTTATTGTTTGGTAATGGGTTAAACAAACTGGTTTACTGTCGTTATTGTTTGGTAATGGGTTAAATACTTGTTTCCAGCCTCCATAATCTCTAAGAAGGTTGCTGAGACTCTCGATTCCCTCGTGCTAGACGTGAAGGTCGGGAGCGGGTCCTTCCTTAAGGACGAAAAGGATGCCCGGGAACTGGCCAACAACATGGTACGCAGGAGAACGATAACTTTTTAATCATACTAAAGTATATATAATAGTGGTTAATTTTTTTTTTCATATGGGTTTGACATCACATCAACATTATTTCAGTTATGTAGCGATGCCCGACTCTTAATGATGGAGGAAGATCCCATACTCAACTGCCCATAGGGGCTGGTCAAGGCGGATAGAACCATCGGCATTCCGTAAGTCAGTCGGGAGACTGCCTCTCATGAAAATCCACATCCTTCTTAGGATTTTAACCCACGCGGAGAGGGGCCATGTGATTTCAAGTTCTGTACTCTAACCACTAGGCCACGGAGGCCCCAATAGTGGTTAAGGGGTAGAGTGTCGGCCTCGGGACACGAGGGCCGTGGGATTGAATTCAGTGAGTAGCGGGCTCTGCCTTGCGACGTTTCATTAATCCACATTCGGCGCGAGAACTGTTATGCATCCAGGAAGTAGAATCGAGAGAAATCTACATAAGTTGTATGAACATATTTCGCCATCGATGTAAAAAATATTAAACTAAAAAAATATATTTCTAATGATTTACCCTTTCATAACAGTGATTTCTTTCACGCATGAACGTTTTATTCATCTCGACCCAGATTTGTCTTTTGGTTCAAACCTATAAGTGTTTCTAAAGTTAAATCTTATTTATATCTACATCGATTGTTTAGCAAGTTCTTAAAAGGTTTGTCAATCGTTTGCGAGTCACCTTCCTGGGTCCATAACTAGTTTTTGCATCAAATGTGCGTAAATGACAAGATCACAAATAGACCCGCTTCTCACAGAAGTTGAGCCCAACATCCTCATGTCCAGAGGCCGGCAATGTACCTCTGAGCCAATGTCTTTCGTAAAGAAAACAGCAGTTCTGGGCAGTTGTTGAATTTAAAACTTCTCAAGAGCAATGGTTTCGCATTATTTCTGACACAGAAACCCCAACAACCATTCCTTTGTGCTTCATTTCTAAAGAAAACGATATTTATCAATTTAAAAGGTCGGAAACCAATACAAGAAAACATTATTACTAAATTAACTACTAAATCCGTTATAAAATTATATAAAAAAAACAGAGAATGTGTAAAAATCATTTTTGTAATTTCATTTTAATTTTATCAAAATTTGGATGAAAATCTTGTATTGGCAGTGATCAATGCAGCGTAGCAAGGAAGATCACTGTGAGGAGTTTGATCGACTAACTTTTGGAGTCCAACATATATTGTAGGTGAGCGCCGGTAACGGATCTGGGGTGAAGACAGTAGCGCTGTTGACCGACATGAACAAGCCTCTTGGCAACATGATCGGTAACGCTCTTGAGGTCGCCGAGTCGATCATGTGTCTCCATGGAAACGGTCCCCATGACATCATGGATCTGGTCGTCAAACTAGGTAAGGCTTGGGTAACGGGTAATGAGCAATTGTGTGATAGAGGGTTGAGAACTTTGTGTAGACTCAAGTTTGGTACTTTTACTTTTTTTACACTTAGTCCCGAAATTATCATTCATGGATTCATGGGAGTTGGTGTCTAAAGTTTTGCTATATTTATCATATCTCACAAAGAAACGTTACGCATGCAATCTTTTTTTTTCAGGGTAAGATACGTTTTGATTTAGAATACCCATAATTCGCCACTTTGAAGCATATTCTTTGGTCGGATTACTTCGGTCGTTCTCGGCCTACATCGGCCGGGGCCGGAATTATTCGGTTTTTCACTAATACTTCCGGCGCAGACCGATGTATACCGAGAGCGACCGAAGTGAAAGCCGTTATATATCTGAAACATTGATACCATGGCGGTAAACCCCTTATAAACATACATTCACGTTTTGTAGGGGGTCATCTTCTTCGCAATGCCGGACAGGCGAAGGACCTACAATCCGGTTTTGACAAGATAAACGAGGCAATACAGAACGGTACAGCGCTAAACAAGTTTGCAGATATGATGAAAGGACAGGGGGTCGAACCCAATGTAGCGGACTCGCTGTGTGCAAAGGGAGCAGACCTCTTCAACATACTGCCCAAGTCAAAGTACAGGACGGACCTCAAGAGCAGCTGTGCAGGTTTGAAATTTATCCATTAGTACTGATATATCATTTAATTGGGTTTTTCCTCATCCGACTGTACATACCTAAAGAAAGGCTTTTTGGATACAGATACCTCTTTGGTTTTGAATATTTGCTTAATAAAACAGACTTGTGGCAAAAGTGTACCGTGATAAACTCACCATTTCTCAAAGATGACTTTGGTATACATAGACGGGTCGATATAAATTGTTTGTATGCGTTCCTTTTTTAAAGGTACTTGGCAACAGATGTGAGGAATTTTGGAAGTTAGAAATTAACTTTATTAGAACTGCACAACAGCTGTAGTGGTGTATGAAACACTCTGGAGAACACCAAATGGAAGCAATTTAATTCTTTGAATTCTGTATACAGTAAATTAACATTAATTCAAATCTAAAGGGGTTGTTTATGCTTAGATAAACCGACGATTCATGGATTAAGTATGCTTCTAATAGCTACTTTTAATTGTATATCAATCAACAATACAAAAACTGTATTGTTCGAACGAATTTCAAATTTTCTCATCTGTGAACAATAACCATTAAAGCAGAATTTACATATCAAACTAAGGTATAATGTCACACGCATCGAAATGCCTTTATTGAGAGACAAAAGAGTAAAGAGTCCGTCACAGGACACGAAGGTCATGGGTTCGAATTCCGCTTTCATTAACCCACATTCGACGCGAGTAGTTGTTATGTATCCAGGAAGCAGAATAGAGAGTGATAGATGTAAGTTGTAAGAACTTGTTTAACAATCGATGTGAAATACGTATGTTATAATTTCTATTGGTTATGTTAAATCTTTATATTATAATATCCTTTTACACAAACAAACCCTTTCACCTGTGGTAAGTTTGTTAACACTAGAAACATTTACGATTTAAAATTCCAAACAAAATCAGACGGACCACTGTCGTAAATCGGTAAAATAGAGGTTCAGAGCGACTGCCATTGCATTGATTGCCAAAGCTATTAATTGGTCCAATCTCTGTCTTTTACGATGTTATATGCGCTAGGAACTATATACCCGATGCTATACACTCTAGCCCTCATTTGTTGTTGTTGTTTTGCAGGCGTTGTCCATTCCATTGACGCTATGAAATGTGCCACAGTCACATGCAAACTGGGCGCTGGTCGCAGCAAGGCCGGAGAGAGCGTCAACTTTGGTGTGGGTCTACAGATCGTTGCTCATGTCGGACAGACCGTGGAAGAAGGTCGGTACTATCTCTCAACATATAATGTTTTAGACAGACACAAAGACACACACACATGCAAATATAGACATTTACACACACATACAGACAAAAACACAGACAAACACTCACATAGACAAACAAACACATATACATACAATCAGACGGACGAACAGACACGCAAACAGACACAAATATAGACAGACAGACGCAAATATTAACAGGCAGACACACACAGACAGAAAAACAGGCGTACAAAGCTAGATACATACAGACAGACACAGTTAGACAAATACACGGACAGAGACACCGACACATATAGACAGACACACACGCAATAAGGGTAGTTAAATAAATTTGGGTCTTTATCACTGACAAGCCGAATATTGCAATAGCAATAGTATTAAGACACTGACGACACATTGCATGACCCCAATTGGAATCATGTTTGACACAGTGGTTAATGCATACGACTTGTAAGCAAGGGGTTTGGACCCTTCGGCGACGCTGTTTTGGTAGGAGAGTTCGTTGGTTAAATGATTGAGAGCCCTATCCTTCTTATGTTGAATCCCAGAACAGCTGTAATATGACCAAAAATTTACATGGCGTTAAACTTTAATGAACGTTGACTTCCTGTGATTCACAGTTGTCTGATATAGGCCTTCTTGAAACCAGTCTATCATCTAACTAATATAAAGACCGGTATGGTGCAAATCTACCAGGCATAATTCTGGCTGGTGATGGAAGAAACGAACACGGCACACTGTCCTTAGAGAGGAACAGTTGCCGATTAAATCAAACAAACGGTTGGCCGTGAGACGAGGTTTTAATGCAAATAAGTGAATAAATCGAATTCTGATAATATGTTGTCTGCTTTGATTATCGCAAAACAATGTCAGATACCGGTTGTCTATCTTGTGAAACACAGTTGAGCCAGTAATTAGCGGGAACCAGTTTAAGTTACCTGACGGTCATTTCGTTTTTACAGGTTCCACGTGGATAACAGTTCACCATGACGAAGAAGAGTTATCCAGCGAATTCAAATCCACTCTTGTCGAGGCCTTGGTTGTCAAACCGGAACAGCTCACGGGCAAACAGACGGAAACGCGGGTTCTTGACGTCATCTCATGAAGGTCACGTGATAATCGTCGTCTTCCGGTTGTAATGTGTGGAAACAAGTCATCTACTCTATAGCAGCTACTAAGGTCGATTTCGTTATAGTTGAACATGTCCAATGCGCATGTGCAACAGATCAAAATATCCGCAAGTTCTTTGCTTGCAGTGCAGATCAGGATCGGGTTACTTGTTTTGTTTTGCTTGGTCCTGATCTATACTGTTAGCTTGTGTTATATTTATATTTCCATAACTATTGAATCATATTGACACTACAAAAATAGCTGAAAAACTGAAATGTTTTATTGAAGGGCCAGTCTGTTCACAAGTAAATTAAGATCACAATATATACCTTGAGTTTTCAATTCTTTTTCAATTTAGACACACACAGCACTCATGCACATTCGTGACGTATACAGGCGGATAAACCAATGTTTACGACCTTAAGTGGCTATCATTGGCAAAAGTATGTGGGAAAAAGCAAAAATATCTGTAGCGCGGCCATCTTGTTCGGAAATAAGATCGTAAACATTGGTCGCGTGATTCCCCCGCATTGTATATGTTCAGATTGCTTCAGGTCAAGTCGCCAGTTTGGCATCTTTTGTATTGGTCCAAATTGTAGTGGATTACAGACGACAGTTATTAAACATGGTGAATATCATGCACTGTTGCTAATAGTTTGCTTCAAACAATGTGTCAATAAGAGAAATTCTTCGTATCGAGCACTTTATTCTTAAGTCTCGCTGTTTATAAACGTATGTGCCATTTGCGTGAATGAATAACTATGTATATGGAGTGATAGGTTAAATAGACCTTAGTTTTGTTGAATCTCATGGTTTATACAAATGTCTGTACGTCAGTGTTATCCGAAGCTTTTCTGTTCACAGAACTTTTCATTCGGTTAGTTACAACGCCCAGGTGATTTTTGGGACTGCTCTTCTTTCTGGTGTGTATCCATTCTGATCAGCTATTCGAAAACTTCTAAAGATTTCGTCTGACATTTTTACAGCCGTTTCTTTTTTATGCATTTTGTATTGGGTACCATGGCGTTGTCTGCGAATTGTTGTCGGTCCCTTGTGGTTCGATTCTTGCTCGAGTCAATTTACACATTGTCATCCGGCACTATAGCTTAAACTAGTACCACAAGATTACATCTGGAGTGAGAATATTTGAAGTCGCTACACTACTCTTCCAACGTGTTTTTTTCTGTGGGGGTTAGTTTTTTTTCATATCGTTTATACCGTATTTTACCAAGTTGTAGTGGAAAATTCTCTTGTCATTTAATCATTCCCATCAATTGATATCCAATGCAGACGAAAATTGAGAGACTGATCTCTATCTAGTAG
This sequence comes from Cerastoderma edule, assembly GCA_947846245.1. Lineage (NCBI taxonomy): Eukaryota > Metazoa > Mollusca > Bivalvia > Cardiida > Cardiidae > Cerastoderma > Cerastoderma edule. Next base: position 22,144,882 of record OX401407.1, on the reverse strand, counting down.
GAAGGAAGTCATGGTTGAACAAAGAAGAATTTCTTGTATGAGCTATGCCTTTATCCTACAATAATTTCGAAACCTGAATTGCTGGTTTTGCGCTTCTTCAGTAAAATTATGAACATGCTTGTTCCTCATGCAAGGAAATTGAACTTTCCAAAATATGTTTTACATTAAACGAGAGTATCATCAGAGCATGCATAAAAACATGATTTCGAGTGTCATTTTTTCCAAGTTCAGTTCAAGAGAGTCAGTCCTTTTACAATTAGATCATTATATATTTTGTGTGTCGTTTGAATGTTAATTATCAATTAGTGTGCTAATTGGCGTTATCATCAATCATTTTGTGACCTGTTTATATGATTGTATTAACCTATTTCATCACAGTGGGTGTTTATGACTTGTCAAAACCGAACTCCTATACAGCCAACATTTCTAAGGTATAAACAAGTCGCAAGTTAGTTAAACCCTTTACCAAACGCCAAATATTTGACTGATTAAATAGTTTGCATAAGACATTTCGAAAAGTGATGAAATTGGAAAATCATCTCCTGATAGGGCAGAAAACATTATGGGAAAAGGGGAAATTGCTCTTAATGAGCATTTTCTCCTTTTCCCCACAATGTTTTCCAGAGTCATCTGCGACCAATTGGTCAAACGTCGTTATTGTTTGGTAATGTGTTAAACTTATTCATTGTACATGGATTGTGACGGAAGCTTGAAGCTTATTAAATTCATTCTCGATGACTGCTTCCTGGATACTAAACCAAAATCAATTACACCACAGTTCCCTGTCTATCGTACGGAAGACTTTAGAAACCACTGTGACGACAGCATAAATTGCTCCTAGTGAGCAATTTATCTTTATGTCACAATGGTTTTTAATTTAACTTCATAAATAGGACGGATTTTTTCGCATGTTCTTGCTTTCGGTTTTGATAAGTAGTTCATAGTCAAAACTTGTCCATATGTGGGAGTGCGTTAAGTTCCTTAATTGGGTCGACGACTGTTTTGGTTATTGTTTATACATGTATCATCACAGACTTTATGTAAGACTATGGTAAGTCGCATATGTTATAAGAGAGTTATCAAAGTCGTACGCTAAGCGAATGGAGGGTTTGTGTGTTATTCTTTTGTTATCATTTAGAATGTACGCTAGATAAGTGTGTTGAGAAGTTATAATATTTTTATAAATAAAAGCATTCCTTATAAAACTTACGTTTTGCCTTTTGTTTACTTTTCCTGCGAGGTAGTCTCCCGACTGACTTACAGAATGCCGATGGTTCTTCCCGGCTTGACCAGCTCTTATGGGCACTTGAGTATGGGGTCGTCCTCTATCATTAAAAGACGGGCATCGCAACATAACTGAAATAATGGTAACGCGATGTTAAACCCCATATATACATATATAACTTTTTCTAAGGTAGTGGCTCTGGCAAGTTATGCCCTCAAAAACTGATACATTGGGCTAATAAGCATGGGTACCGTTTTACTAAACAACTTAAGAACAATGTTTGCGTAAGTCATAACTGATACACATCGATATTATCTTCAGTGAAAGTACGATATTGCAATGTGACACGTCATTGGAAGCGTCTCGGAGAGACGATTCCAATGATGTGTTACTTTGCAAGATTGCTTTGCCAAATATTGAAATAAGAGGAATAACTGTTGTTTTAGACTTACGCAAATCTTTAGCGTAAACTTTCTAGTAAAACGGTACCCTGGTTCGTGAGTATACCCTATCCATTTTTTGCGTGATAAGTAAATTTCGGTTAAAATGTATACATGATTTTTGTTACCCAACAAAGTGACGAAACTCTTCTGTTTAACATCGACATGCAATAACTTCCTGTGTATGTCAATTCTAAATTGATATACTCATTAAAACTCTTTTAACCCTTACAATTCTGGGTAATTTTCTAGAAAAAGATTGTTGTGTCGTCTGCTTTCAAACAACCTCAGATGTCTGCTTAATTTTGATGAGGAAAGATACCCAGAGTAGCAAATAGGTTAGATCACAGGCCAGTCGCCAATTAACTTGGCGGCTGGCCTGGATCTGACCTGTTTGCATAAGCATGAAGTCTTTTCCAGCACTCTTAGGGTTAAGGCGACCATCATAATTGCAAGTGAATTTCTCGGTTAAAATTAAAGCCGCTTGTTCACATGTATGTGAGGAGTTTGGTAGTAAAACCATAATATCTTTAATCCATTACCAACCATTAACGACATTTGACCTCTTTGTTGCAGACGTATCTGGAAAACATTGTGGGAAAGGAAGAAATTGCTCTTAATGAGCAATTTCTCCTTTTCCCACAATGTTTTCTACCCTATCACAAGATTTTTTTTTCCAATTTCATCACATTTTGAAAAGTCGTCTGCATACTATTTAATTTGGGACAGTCGAAAATATGGCGTTTGGTAAAGGGTTAAAACTGTACATCACTTGAACTGGGTACCGTTTTACTAAACAGTTTACGCTTAAGATTTGCGTAAGTCTAAAACAACAATTCCTCTTATTTCCATATTGGACGAAGCAATATTGCAAAGTGACACATCATTGGAATCGTCTCTCCGAGACGCTTCCAATGACGTGTCACATTGCAATATTGTACTTTCATTGAAGATATTATCCATGTTAATCAATAATGACTTACGCACACATTTCCCGTAAGTTGTATAGTAAAACGGGCCCCTGATGTATGTTGCGCACTTGGGGATAACCGTTGGAGGCAAACTTGGTTTATAATTAATTTTTTAGAGTCTGTATACAGGTAATATATATCAACTAAATTCAAAAGCGTTGCAACAGTTTTGAGATTTACCGCATGTAGCCTGTGCATACTTAGGGATAATGACGCTTTCTGGATTAATCATACCTTCAATAACTACTATTAATTGTGTATCATTTTACAATACAAAATCTGTGTTGTTTCAACGACAACTTATTTTGACTTTCAATTTTTCTCATTATCATGTGAACACGGAAATTGACGAGAGGTAATGAATCCATCTGGAGATTGGTTTATTGAATTGTCAGTTGTTGGAATAACCCATTACCAAACAATAATGACATTCAACCACTTTGTTGCAGACGACTATGGAAAAATTTGGGAAAAGGAGAAATTGCTCGTAATGAGCAATGTCTCCCTTTCCCTCAATGTTCTCTATTCTTTTAGACGATTTCTTTCCAATTTTATTACATTTTCAAATGTCGTCTGCAATTTC